>CAJVPQ010000380.1:0-29418 GCA_910591825.1 Funneliformis caledonium
AAATTTTCTTTCTTATCGATCCAACTAGAAAATATAGCAAAATGCTGAGATTTAATTAAGATTGAATCATAAACATTTTTTGACTGTCTTGGTGGTTGTATCTCGATATTTAATTTCTTGTTTGGAGCCATATGAGACGCGAGTACATTTATAACTAAATCTTCGGGTAATAAGGCTTTGAAAGGATAAACTTTAAAAAGGAAATCTTCGGAAGATATTTCATAAAATCGGATTAATGGAATAAATCTGTGAATAGTTCTCCCCACAATAGTAATCTCTTCTTTGTTCCACTTCTTAACGTCATTTTGAATGGAGGGATGTTGAGCCAAACTCCATTTGACCAAGCTATCCCAAATAACAATTTCGTCTAAACATAAATCGTCTCTTTTTAAAAAGGACTCCAATAAAGGTGTTTTCAAACTGATAAATTTATCAGAATTAAACAATATCTCGGGTTCTTCACAGACTTTCTCAAGGCAATAATCCAAAATCTCGGTAAATGACTCGCGTTGATACACTGTTTCAAGAATTCCTATAGGATTTTGTTGCAAAAACTCGTATTGATGCTTAACCAAGTGTTCCTGAATGCAAAGAATTAAGGTTTGAATATTAAGCTCATCTGCTGCAATTAAAAGCTTCAATGTATCAGGTCCTTGTAATTTTGTCAAATCAATCTTTCCGCAATAAAGAAATCTATATTGCAAAAAAAAAAAAAAAAAATAAATGATGAATACTGCGGAATTTAATTTTACCATATCCTTATTGTTTTCACATTACCTTAGAATAATTTTAAAAAATTGAGTAGAAATGTTTGGTTTTTTGAAGATAAATTTTCCGTCTCTTTTCTCGGCCCATTCATTGGAAAATGCCGCACGAAAATATTGTGACCTTGTGCGTAAAATAACCGAATGTGCGTGGATTTCCTTCACGTTTTCATTTTCACCGGTGTAGATAATAACATCGTACCCTTCTTCATTTTCAAGTAATTTTTCTAAATCATTAATAATTTCTTGAGGATATTCGAATGTCATTGTTATCTTTTTTTGAAATGCAAAGTTATAATGAATTTCCAGGATTATATACTTGTTCAATGTAAATCTGTTGTGACTTGTTTCACATTACATCATCATCGCTTTATAAATGATTTCCCACTTGAAATGATTTTGTTCGTTCAATTTTTCTTCTTTTTTTATATATGAATATGAATTACGAAATTCATAAGTATAGCTTATGATTATCAAGAAGTTTTTGATATGACTAATGGTTTTCAAGATTTTGAACGTTATAATTTATGTTGGAGAAGAACAAAGTGTTTTCTATATTATTTTGCGTTGTCGATCTCAAAATTTTCAAAGAGCTAATTGATCCAAAGTCCGAAAAAATGGTGGAATGTACCTCTTAAGGAAACAAAATATTTCAGGAAACATATTTCAAATAATTCTTAGGTAAATTGAGAATTTCATTACACTTCAATTTATTATCTTTATTATTATTATTTTTTTTTTATTGAAATTTGTATTTGCTATATTTTTAGTGGTACGATAAATTTTGATCAAACGAAATAAATTAGAATTTTTAAAAGCGATAGACGAACTTGCATTTTAACAAATCGTCGTTTACTTTCAAAATATCTGATTAATCAACAAGATGGGTATTTAAAAAAGGATCCATTTGGAATGCTTGAAATCATTTTCATCATGAGCCATTTATTTCACTAAGAGAACTTTGTTTAAAAATAGTTTGTCAAGAACCTGATATGTTATTCAAAACCGAGAAAAATTTAACACTACCATCGTCATTATTGGAAGCGTTACTTCAACGAGATGACCTTGCATTAGATAAAATCGATGTTTGGAATTACTTGATGAAGTGAACTTTTGCGCAAAATCCTACGATTGTACAAAATCCTTCAAGATGGACTAAAGAGGATATTGAGATGATGGAATGAATCGTGAATAAACTAATCCCATTAAGTTAGATTTAGTAAGATATCATCATGATATTCTACCTCATGAAGAACTATTATTTAATTATATAAGTCGGACCGTTTGCCAAGATCAACCGAATTCGATTCTTCTTTTATATTACAAAATGTTCGTTACCTCTCATTATTTTCAAATTTGATAAATGGTACAAATTACAGTTTCGAAATTTACCTCACTATGAACTTAACCTTATTTTACGTGATAGTCGAGATGGATTTGATGCAACTTCGTTTCAGAAAATGTAATGATAAAAGGGATACATCGTTGCCAAAATCAAATACTCAAATCAAATGGAGGTCATAATCCACTTGATTGTCATAAAATTACACGTGATAATTTTATCTTTTTCTTTGATGATTGTGAAAATATTAATACGTGTAAAATTGAAGATGCAGAAGTTGCTGTTTGTTGTTGGATTGGATGGGTCCGCTATTTGGCATGGTAACAACGACACAATGAACTTAAGATGATATCTGGAGTTCTCTGCCAACCACTTATCCTAACCTTCCAAGATGTTTTGGGATTGACGACTATGAAGTCATTCAAATTGTTAAGATAATTTAAAAAAAAAATTATATATAATTTTAATAAACCACTGATGGTAATTTTAATTGATGGAATTAAAAAATTTAATCTTATTAAAAAATGGATTCTTGTTCAGGTTGAGCCTGTGAAGCGCGGTTAATCAATTACATAGAACTGTATCTTAAATGAAAGTAGAAATGTTGGTAAAGTTTTTTCATCAAATAATTCATCACTTATTATGAAATCATTATATTATAGATTTGTTCAGACGGTGATTAGCGAAATTTTTGAGACATAATAAATGTTGTTCACAGTTATATATAGTTTAACACCACATCTTATTTTCATAAATATTCCCGTGTTTAATTTACTGAAAATCTTTACTGCGGTCAATAGGATTGTACTGCGTCTAATAAATCTGTCATTGTTGTCATTTTAATAAATACGCCCGGTTAGTTTAGTTGGTAGAACGTCAGATTGATTAAAAAATTGTTGCTGAAGGCGCGGGTTCGATTCCTGCACTGGGCTTTCTTTTTTGCTCAAGAATCAGAAATTACTTTTTTGCAAATTGTTTACCTTTGATACTTTAGTTCCATAAATATCCTTTTCTTAATAATATTATAAAACTATCAATCACTTTCAAACAAAAGGGTTGTTTCAAATTAACGTCTTATATAGTCAGTCATTCAAAAGCTGCAATTTTGATCCAAAAGGTCAGGAACACGACCATTTGGTTTAATGATGAAATCATACTTGTGATCATCATCTGATTATCACATGAAAATTTATTTCCCTGACCTGGTATAAACTGGAAATTAATCAATTAAAAAAATTTCTAAACTTATGTTTTTGTATAAAAAAGGAAAAGATAAAAAAATTATCTATTCATTTTTCGCAGCTTCATGATTGTATTGAAATCGATTGACGAGAACGTAACGGTAAACAAACAAAACCCTTACAGTAACCATGTTTCTAGATTGAGAATTTTTTAAAAACTATTTGGAAAGAACAATATATATTTCCATTACATAATTCAACTTTATAAATATAATTAATTGTGATGATGAACTTCAAAATGATCTTAACAATGGTTTGCTAGCCAGAAAAATGGTAGATTAAAAGGATAACTTAAGCAAAGCGGTGGCATTTAAAGATATTAGTAAGAAGGAAGGACATAGTACATACTCGTCAATTTTCGAGTTTAGTGCCAAAAGGTTCAATGAGACGAACTTAAAATCAATTGGCAACAAGTTCCTTTTTATAAGACATATTTTTTTAAAATAATCTAATGTCGCTAAAGCACCAATTATCCTTTTCATTCATATCGACTTTCTAAATAATTATTTTTTATCAAAATAACTTATCAAATATATTATATATATACATTATATGAACTGTTGTAACTTTAGACAAATCAAGTTTACGGTTTTTTTTAATTTATATGATAGATATCAAAGCGGAATTACATGCTGCGGATTATTGTGCACATGATTTGGATTTTTCACCAACTTTTAATAAGATTGGTACTTAACAATATCGATAAAAATGTGAACTTCTAGCAATTTTAAATAGTAATTTCGTTTTTGAGGACATGATTGGTAACTTTCTCGTGAAAATTTTTGGGTGTCGCAATACAATCACCTTTTTTTAAAAAAAAAATTATTTGGCTATAGATTAATTAGTATTAGCTAAATTTATTTTTTTTTTTTTGCCAATTATAAATTTAAAGAACCTGCGCAGAAAATTTGTTAGTAATAATTTATTTCACAAAATTTAGCAATATGAAAACATCAACAGTAAATTTTTATTTGGAGTCACCAAACACCTTAATATAAAAATTAAATCATAATCTGAATTGCAATTCAATAAATATCCGTTCAAAAATTATTGGGTGCTGTTGTAGATTAATTAAAATTTAAATGTTAAGTTCGTCCACGGCAGTCAAGGGTTCTAACTATTAAGTTCATGTAATTTCGTCAAATCAATAAATGAATCAAAAGCATAATTATTATAGATACCGCGGTAGTTACATTCTTTTATATTTATTTGATTACCTTGGATGTTTTTAAATACTTTAAGGGAAATATTAGGTATTTTATAGAAAAATTTTTTCATTCCATTCCTTCGAGAATGTCGAGTACTTGTTGTTGTGCATGAATTTCTTCCGATCCTTCATTTCCGCCAGCTGTAAATAACAAAATCATATTCTTTCTTCAGTTACAAGCAGTTTTTCATAATCGTTAAAGACTTCTTGAGATGGAACGAAAGAATTATTATTTTCTTTTTTATATACTATCGTGCATGACGTACTTTATTCCATTTTGTTTTTAAACTATTACAATGAACGAAAATAAATAAAGATTTACGCGTGTATTCCAATGAGATGTTCTCGAAGATAAGTTTTTTGGTGACGAATGAAAGTTTTGGTCATTTTATTGATATTTGAATGCTATACAAATGAAGACTTTTACAAATTTTGAAAAAGTTTATTTAGAAATCAAATTTCAATATCAACTTTTTAATGTTAATTCTTTGACCACAGCAGATATTCTGCTAAAATTCTCCAAATTCTTATGCAAAAATCAATTATGAAATAACATTTACATTCATAGTTTTAGGAATTTTACATTATATAAATGTAAGAATAAAAATTTTATAAATTAAAATTCACAATATTTATATATTTATTATTGAATTAAAAAGTTAAAATAATTTTTTAGAATATTTTATGTATTTATCTTTTAATAACTTGAAATACCTCATAATCATCGATTTGAAATTGACCGTTTGGAATATCAATTTGAGAATAAGTATGTGGGTGGTTGTAGCTATACCATGTATTATTATAATAATTAATATCACAACCACCACCAAATGTTGGACCGTTACTTGGATGACAATATATAGCATATTGAGCATGATTATCTATGATATAACCTACTTTTGCAGTTTGAAGGTTTGTTCTATTTGCGAATGAGAATATAAAACTATCATAAGTTAACTTATAAGCACCACTTTGATCCCAATAAAGTGGGTTATATCCTCCAATAATTTGTTCTGAATTTTTAAATTTTGCTATAACTATAGTAGCCTCTTTGTTATCACACTTTTGATGAAACACTGCAGCTGTATTGCCATCCCTACTGGCACGATAAAGTAAATTAAATTTATAAGGCACATTACGTGCATTACTATGCGCATAATTTTTCTTATCGATCCAACTGGAAAACATAGAAAAATGTTGATGTTCAACTAATATTGAATCGTAAATCGGCTTTTTTCTGGGGGCTGGGATATCAACGTTTAATTCTTGATTTGGTGCCATGTGGAATATAAGTATGTTAGAAATCATATCTTTTGGCAGTAATTTTTTAAAAGGATATACTTTAACGATAAAATCATTTGATGACATATTAAAAAATCTAATTAAAGGAACGAATCTATGAAGAATACTTTTCATAGTTACAACATCCTCTTTGCTCCATTGAGTGACGTCTTGTGAAATAGTAGTGTGCTGGGCCAAACCCCATTTTATTAAATGATCCCAAATAGTAATTTCAGCTATATCTAAATCTCGTTTTAAAAGTAATTCTAATAATGCCTCTTTTAAACTGATAAATTTATCGGAATTAAATATTAGTGTCGGATCTTTACAAGCTTTTTCAAAACAATAATTGAATGAGTCTGTAAATATTTCATATTGATGAAATGCTTCAAGAATACCAATAGGATTCTGTTGTAGAAAGTTGTCTCGATGTTTAATGAGATATTCTTGAACGCAATTGATTAAATACTGGATGTTAAGTTCATCTACAGCGATTGATAGCTTTATTACATCAAAACCTTGTAGGTTCGTCAAATCAATCTTCCCACAGTAGATGAATCTAGGAAAAAATAAAGTCAATAATAGTAAATATTACGCCATTTATTTATTTATTATCATTATTATTATTTACTCATTACCTTACAATAATTTTAAATAATAAGGGTGAAATATTAGGTTTTTTTAAAATGAATTTTCCATCCCTTTTCTCGGACCATTCATTAGAAAATGCCGCACGAAAATATTGCGACCTTGTGCGTAAAATAAGTGAATGTGCATGAATTTCTTGTAACTCTTCGTTTTCACCGGCATAGATGATAACATCATATCCTTCTTCTGTTTCAAGTAGTTTTTCATACTCGTTAATAATTTCTTTAGAAGATTCGGAATACATTTTCAAAGAAATAAATATAAAAAATATATAAATATAAAAAGCTTAAAAGAATGATTTGAATGAAACTAAATGGACCGATTCCGACCAAATCAGATTTATTGTACGACACATATCTGTATAAACAATAATAATCCAGACCATACCGATTGTTTAATCAGTAGCCAATCAAAATTTTAAAAAAGGGATTCATTTTATAATTAGATAATTTATGAGCGGTTCCGTGCCTAAATTATTGTGGAACTTCGATCACGATTTTAGTCCCTTTACCACCAATAAACATATATAAATTACGTTGTGGAGAGAGGCTGTTAAAGAACAACTACGAAATTCAAATCGAAGTGTATAGTTTATAAAATATATCGACAATTCTTTTTGCTATTGTGAGAGGAGGAAAGGTCTTTTTATTAAGGTCGCAAGGAAATTACATTGTGTTCAATAACATTTATTTCTTCACTTTCTTTATTTTCACAGGACGATTTGAATCAATTGAAATGCCACACGTTTACAACGAAAATCCACTACAATGATTTAAGTACAAAGCTATATATTGCAATATTACGTTCCTTTTTCGCTTTATACTCTAAATACTTCGCAATTTGAAAATTTCCTTAAGCGTGCGAATCGTGAGTCAATGTCTCACTTCTGTAAAAGACATTTGTAATTTAGTGTGGTAACATTTGATCATAATGCTTCCCGTTGACAGGCAAACTAACCGCCCGGCACGTTTTCGGTGTGATCTTGCAGATCGACGAAATTTGAATCTTACCGTAATGGTCTGGTCCTAAATGTAAAAACATATCATATCATCAAAAAATAAAATGTCAAAGAAATTTCTTGAAGAAAGCCATAAAATTAAATAAATATAAAACGTACGAAAGAATCGTAAAAATCGGTACAATTCAAATTTCGCGAAACGTGCCAATCTGCAAGACCATACCCACCCTTACTCCTTTGTTGGATTTAAAAATATTAAATTTCGCGAAGGGTCAATTTGTGAAAGAATTTATTGGAGAAATAAAATTCAAATTGCCTTAACTAACATAAGATTCCTATAACTTTCAAGGTGAATCAAGTGTGAAAATTAATTCAATTATATTTTTTTGAGTTCTACTAATGTATTATCGCGCAATTATTTAGGGGGCTATCTTCATCTTGATTATAATGCTTTCCAAATAAAAATTGTTATAAGCTAGTTTGTTTTTTAAACTCACAACCCTATGAAAAAAATCGTACAGTTTTTTGTCAATTTTCATTGTACCGAAATTTTTAACTACGGAAAAATAATCTAAATTTTGATATATAAAAAAAATTGTATACAAAACTCATATGGTTATTTCTGATAATGGGAAAAAATAAGCAAATTAATTATTTGTAAAATTGTAAATAATAAATAATTTATATTTAAAGCGTTCAGAGCAAAATACTATCTATTATTATAAATTAAGTTTTGTACTAGTATAGATTTTGTAGCAAAGTGTTCTAAATTTCTGGCACCTTTCTGCATTAAATTTTATACGGAATTTTTCATAGGGCAAGTCTAAAATTTTTAAATGTTAATTAGAAGATAGTTTTGGAAATTCACCGGATGCACACAAATTCTTAAGGTGATTGTGCAATCAGAAAATGAGGCGGACAAAGGTACAGTATAATTATTATATTTCATATTGAACTTTTGTTTTACGCATAAATTCTTAAAGTTTAATAAGTAAATATTACATTCATAAAAGCACGTAGACAATATGGGTTGACAGAGTTATTGATGGTAAACCTATAAAAAAAAATGCGACTATTAACTAATTTGTACTTTAATATTTATTAAGTTGAACAATATTCTTCTTTACAATAATATATAAAACAAATGTATGTGCATAAAATAACGAAATCACAAGTTTTAAATAATACATGATAATTCTTATCCTTTTCCAAAAAATTTGGAAGAGATAGAATTTCTTTTAACACGCTTTAAATCCTTTCCTACATCATTTCCTAAAGCGATCTTTACGACTTGAAACACTTCATAATCATCCACTTTAAAACCCGACCCTTCAATTTCATTGTCGGGAAGAACCTTGCTTGCCCTAGTTCCGATACCATCATTGTTAATAACGAGATCATATCCATCACCGAAAATGGGTTCGGCCTTAAGTGTACAAAAACCAAATATAGGATGATGGCTTGAAAAACAACCTATGGAATTTTGATCTCCAACGCTGTAACCCACTTTTGCGGTTTTAAGTTTCGTACCATTATCAAATGAGAAAACAAAACTATCTTTCGTGGACTTCCATTGATTATGTGAATCCCATTCAAGAGGGTTGTATCCTCCCAATAATTTCTTTGAATCTTTAATTTTTGCGACGACTATGGTAGCCCCTTTATCATCACAACGTTCATGAAATGCCGTAGATGTCATACCATCCCTACTAGCACGATAAAGAAGTTTAAACCTATAAGGAATCGTCTTGACATTATTACGTTTTGTTCGATCAATCCAACGTGCGAGAATTGCAAAATGATTTTGATTAATTATGACAGAATCGGAAAAGTTTTTTAAATGTCTGGGCGTGTGCGTGTTAAACATTGGTTTGTGTCCAGGTATCATGTAAAATTTTAATAAATCTTCTCTTAATTCCTTGGATAACATTTCTTCATAAGGTTTAACCTTGTAAACGTAATCTTCTGAAGATATTTCATAAAATCTAATAAAGGGAATGAATTTATCAAGAATCACTGCAAAGGAATGAAAATCTTCTTGATCCCACCTAGAGATATCTTGATCAATCGCATCGTTTTGTGCAAGTCCCCATTTAATCAAATTTTCCCAAACTTCGATTTCAACCAAGTTTAAATCATCACGTCTTAAGATAACTTCCCATAAAGGAGCGGGTAATTTGATAAAATTATCAGAGTTGAACAGAATTTCAGGTTTATGACAAATGGCTTCCAAGCAAACTTCTTGCAATTTATTAAAGGCTTGATGATCATGAACCACCTTGAGGATTCCGATTGGATCCTTTCGTAAGAATTGATAATGATTTTCAATGATAAATCTTTCTAAAAGTTGAGACAATCTGTTCATGTTGAACTCGTCGGAAGCAAACATAACGTCTAAAAGCTCGGTTCCGGTATGATTAACGATATTGAGGTGTCCAGTATAAAGATACCTTGACATAATAAAAGCACGTTAAGGTTAAAAGATAAACCACTTCATATTTTCACAAGAATTACGGTACTTACTTTAGGATAACATCAAAAGAATGAGGCGTAATATTTGGTAACTTGATTAAATATTTTCCATTCCTTTCGTTTTCTTCAGAAAGTAGTTCACCAAAGTGTTTGGATCTACAACGTAGAATAGTGGAGTGCGCGTGAAACTCCTTATAATCTGGTTCGTATCCGATATGAATGATTACATTATAATCCGTTTCTGATATGAGTAATTGTCCGAGCGCTTGGGATACTTCTGATTCAAAGTTGTATGACATTTTGTTTTTTTTTTTTGTTTTTTTGTACAACCGTTTAATATGACGATCAACAATCACATGCACATGAAATACGAGCGCAAAAAAAAAAAAATAATCCTTGTTGTACTAGTGTTATTCGAAGTATTTTATTATTCGGAGTCAATTTACAGTTAGTTATTACATGATAGTAAGCAAAAATTGATCTATTAAAAATAAATATCTTTTCATCTTTATTTATTTTTTTTTATATCAAATCTAATGCTTTGACGGGCGACATTCATTCGATATGTCGTATATTATATTGCTTTTCAGTAGGTTAAGTAAAGGTCGTCTTTTCACGATTCTAATGTAATTCCTTTGATCTTAATTAAACGAATGAAATCATTGTTTTATTTTAATGACAAGGCTTCGTGCTTACAATATAAAAAGTTTATGAAAATTATTGATTCCGTATATACGAGTAAATAAATACGGCGATGTTAAACATTATTTTAATCATTTTAATTTTAATTGGCGTGAACAAAGACGATCAAATTCAAATGACGATAAACTACGTACTATCATCAAATCCATGTGATAGATAATTATTGGAGACGATCTCGAACTGATTGTAAACAAGTAACGATGATATCAAATAACCATCACAACGCTTTCTTGGCATTACCTTATGTGACGGAAGATGTTTAACTCCATATGTTATAGTCTTAGCCACAAAAGCATTTTCGCTGCCTTGCAGAATTTAGTAAACTTGATTTGGAGGCTAACCAAAGAAGGTGTTGTCTATAATTGGTTAAGTTACTATAGATGTTTAATCTATGAAATATGTATTATTAATTTATTATTATTTATTTTCATTTCATTTCATTAATATTATGGTAAAAAAAAATTTATTTGGATATAAACAGTTGATCATATGGTCTTTATTACAACAATGATCTGATTATAAAATGGTGGAAGGTGTGAAACCTCAAAACAATTTGTTGATTATTAAAATGGATGGATCGTTAGCGATTGGTTTTTGTTGAGAATACAAAAAAAAAAAAAATTAAATTAAAATAAGAATGATTATAGAATGATTAGAGGTAAAGCATCCATCTATTCCGTAAAAGAAAAATGAAAAAAAAAATTATATATGATTTATAGGCATGACCAAATAAGGTTCCTCCTTGCTAAACCTGGAAAGTTCATTAATTCATACTAGGATTGAAAAGTTTATCTGGAGTTCGTTGGGTTTACTTATTTTAACCAATAATAGAATGAAAAAAAAAATAAATCGTCTATAAAAGGGATTATCTATTTCTTTGTTCTAAAAATATAAAAATACACTCTTCGGAAATATTTCCGAGACCGAGATTTCCAATTTCGAAAAATTTTGTCTCCATAATATAAGAAATCGTCAAAAAAAAAAAAAATTGAGCAAAAAAAAAAATTTTTTTTTTTTTTAAACATGCAAATAAAATTTTTTCCCCAACTTGTGAAAAACTTTGAAAGTTTATTCGATACAAAGAGAAATTATGATACCATCATCTACGCGGGAGAGGAGCCGAACGTTCAAGAAATTTACGCTCACTCCATTATTCTTTGTTGTCAATCAGCTTATTTTCAAGACGCATACTTAAACGATTCATTTGAAATGAGAGATGGTATATACATTATCAACAAACCTGATGTACCATTCCAAATTTTAAACAAGATAATCAGGTAACTATTTTTCTTTTCGATTTCCAAGCAATCGACCGGGATCAAAAAAAATTAACAACTTTTTATTTTTTAGATATTTGTATTGCGGGAAGATCGAATTAAAAGCAGAACTCGGATTAAACATTTTTAACTTATTAATAATAGCGAGTGAATTTAATCTTGATCCGCTGGTAGAATATATCCAAGAAATATTGATCGTCCATCAAAAGAAATTCATTAAAAATTATTTATTTGAAGTTCTTGAACTTACAACTAAACATGAAAGTCTAAAACCATTGCAAAATTTCTGTCTAAAAATAATATGTCACGTCCCATCCCTTTTATTTAAAAAGGATTCCTACTTAATGTTATCATCACGGGCTCTTGAAATCATCCTTAAACAAGATGATTTCATTTTAGATGAGATCGATATATGGAACCTTTTGATAAAATGGACTCACGCTCAAAATCCAAACGTTAATCATAATCCTTCAAGATGGACCAAGGAGAACGTTGAGATGATGAAGCAAACCATTCACGGGTTTATTCCGTTGATTCGATTTCAAGACGTCTCTTCGAATAATTATTATGAAAGTATTTTCCCATATGAAAAATTATTACCGGAAAATTTGAATAATGAAATCATGCAATTTTATTTGGTTTCCAACGTGACAAAGATCAATAACTTATTACCATCCAAATGGCCAAAGTTTGATTCGAGTCGAATCATCAACAAGTATTATTTTAGACTATTCGCAAAGTGGATCGATGGGAATGCGAATTCTGACGTATCATATCATTTCAAATTACTTTATCGTGCTAGTAGGGACGGAAGGACGACCGCAGCATTTCACTCGAAGTGCGATAACAAAGGCGCCACCATATTGGTATCAACGGTTTTAAATTCGAACCATTTGTTGGGAGGGTATAACCCATTACAATGGGATTCAAGTAATCGATGGAAATCGACCAAAGATAGTTTCATATTTTCCTTCAAGAGTAAAAAAGACTTTAAAACCGCAAAAGTTGGTTATAGCAATAATGATCAATGTTCGATAGGATGTTTTCCATCGGTCGGTCCCACGTTCGGTAATTTGATTTTCAATAATTACGATTCTTGGACGTGCGAATCAAGAGACGCTTATCCTACAATAGATATGCCTGAACGGTTTATTGTGGATGATTATGAAGTGTTTCAAGTTACCAAAAGTATAGATTATTGAATCTTAATTTAATGCATGTACATATATATTTATTCCTAATTAGGTTTCGTTCATGATTTGCATTTTTGATTAACTTGTGTGACATTAATTCGTAAAAAAAAAAGAGATTTGTATAAATAATGCTTATCATATTTAACTTTATCAATCACGACATATTCATCACATGATGACATACATATTAGCATTCATAATAAAATAATAAATTCACAGCATTTATCATAACAAAATTACTTGTGCGATTTTTTTCTTTTTTTTTTTTTTTTTTTTTATGGACATATAAATCTTTAAAGGATTGTATCAAACACGGAAATCCAATTATGTTCAGGCTTACAAATTCTCTTGGCGTATTCTGAAAAATAAAAATGGCAAAAGTTTTACAATTAAAAAAATTTTTATCAACGATCAGCGGATCTATCCTTTAAGGATTCACGATGGAAAGGAATGTTCCTCTCCATATGGACCGAATTCCATATGCAAGGTTGAAAAGTATTGTAAGTACTTTTGAACTAATTAAATATTGTACTGGTGTACCAAATTTGTACTTTATTAATTTTAAACCCTGGGGATACATATACTGCACATGCATATGCAAGTCTGGGGCAGCAACTGTTTGTTGTATTTACGTCAAATTTATAAAATCTTTCTCTTTCAATCCATGTAACAATGTTGAATATTGTTATGTGGTTCTTGAAACAGATTAAAGGAATTTTAGATTTGCTTCAGAACATGCATTTTATCTAACACCCAATGAGATGAAATGATTAAAAAAAATTTTTTGATTTTAATTTATATTAATTGATATTTTGCAAAAAGATGGTGTAATGTACAGTACGTATAGGGAAGGAAAGAACCGCAACACCTCATTCAAGAGGTGTCACAAACCCGGATTATTTATTTTCAGGGAGGAGGTCATGAGTTTCATGAGTTCATGTAATCGATGGAAACCAAAGTTAGAATTTACATTTTCACCCATGAAAATAAACCATTCAAAATGTTGATATTTTCATATGTTGATTTTAAGTTCAAACGATAATGCTCAAATTGTTTCAAAGTTATTAAAGTGTATATCTTGTAACATACCAGTCAGTAAGTATTCACATGCATAAATTTATAATTTAATGCACCACATAAAACTTTGAGAGGAAAAAAAAAAAAAAGAATGTGCGGGGTACAAAACCCTTTGTTTATTTTTATTTCTAATTTTAAATAATTTTTTTTTTTGTTTAGAGAAATTGTTCGTACGAACGATAATCATTTTTTTTTATTTTTAATTTTGTGATAAAAAAACCACAAATACTATTTTCTCGAAATCACGCGTAATATACGTCACGTGTAGTCACAACAGGAATGCTTTGGGATTTGACGGTCTCACCAATTTTATTGTTTAACCACGAGGACAGAAATACTTAAAAATTAATATATCCAAATGTACAGGAAATTTCTGATCACCACATTGTAAACAAATTATTCGAAATAGAGATTTCAATATTTGGATTGCAAGAAAAAACAAAGGCAACTTCATTGAAACGTGATGAAATTATATTTCGTATGACGCGCTATTGAAGACTACTATTGTGCCGTAATAAATGGATTCAGTACTGAATATCTGAATTATTAATGGATCTCTCGTTGAATATATTAAGTGAATTTATTTACTAAATACGACATTATTTTAATATGATAAATAGAACGTTGCTGATATAAACTTCGACTCGCGTAATAATCTATGAACACTTTAATTGGTATTTGTCATTCTCGAAATAACAAATAATTTTCAATCCATATATGGAAATCATATGGCAAAAAAGTTTAATTTTGTTTAGAAAAATCACCTTGTGCATCCATCAAAAGTTACACATGCATGATATTGATTGGAATATTCCGAATTATGATTCGCTCGAAAATACTTTTTTAAAATATTTTAATTCTCTATTTGAAACCCATGACAAAATAATTTAATCAAATTTTCAAAACATGATTAAATGAAAATCTTAATTCTAGTCGAATTTATTGAGTTATTACAGGCGAAATTTGTCAATTTCGGCCAGTCCTAAATTTCAAATAATTATTTAGGTTCATACAATATCTATATTGATGTGGGCTCTTTGACAATTTAAAGGGGACCAAACATTTTCTACAAAATTAAGTTTGTCGATTTGTAATTTACTATCATGTTAAGTATGTTTTTCAACATGTTCAGATTTAGTATTAATTCATTTTTCATATTATTCAAACAAAAATCTTTTTAGTCAATTAAAAAAAAATTATCCATTCTGATATAAAAGATCATAAAATGATCTGATCTGCTTTGTCAAAATTGCAGTACTATAATACGCGTGTATGTCAATCTATTAAATAAAAAAAAAATTTTTTTTGAGCGTCTTTAACAGCCCATCAAAAATTTTTCGCACCATAAATATCCAGAAAAAGATTTTTTTGTTTTTGAACAAAAAAAACATGAATTTACTTTTTCGATTAGACTAAATTCATTTGCACTAATTAAAATCAACCCTAAAAAAAGTAAATGATCGACAAAAGTATAACAGATATAACAACTGCCTGAAATTAAGCTCTCCAAATTGTAATGAGAAAACCTTTCCGAAATCAATATTTTGCTTAAAGGGAAGGAGTTTGTTTTTTTGGAAAAACATACATAAAAAAAAGAAATATTTGAGACTGCTCGCGCGTTTTCTTTTCGTCTCGCATCCATTCATTTATTAGAAAAAAAATAAATCAATAGACATGTCATATAACTTTGAATTTGAATTATCCAAAGCATTTGAAAAGTTACTCCAAACAGAAAAGGATTACAATGTTATCATCTATGTTGGAAATGAACCAAATTTTAAGGAAGTTCATGCGCATTCCAACGTGCTATGTTGTAGATCTGAATACTTTAATGAATTATTTTCAACTGAAGATATCGAGAAAAAGGATGGAAAGTACATACTAAAGAAACCAAATCTTACGCCTCAAGCAGTTGACGTCATTCTCAAGTAAGTAATTTGCATTGACGAAACAAAAAATCCCTTGTTATATAAAATGTTTATATTTTTATTCTTTACACGTTTTTGATCATGTCAAGGTATCTTTATACTGGTCACTTTGATTTCAAAAATAATATTGCTGAAATGGAGCTTTTAAACATTATGGTTGCTACTGATGAATTCAACATGTACCAATTAACGAAACTTGTTGAAAATTCTATCATTGAAAATCATCAACAACTCTTTCGAAAAGAACCAGTCGGAATTCTCAAAATTGTTCATGAACATCAATCCTTTAATAATCTACGAGAGTTTTGTTTAGAAACCATTTGTCATCAACCTGAAATTTTAAACAACTCTGATGATTTTATTAATTTACCGGATCATTTATTGGAAGTTATCTTAAAACGTGACGATTTTAACTTGATCGAGATTGAAATTTGGGAGCTTTTAATTAGATGGGGATTGGCACAAAATAATTCATTGGATGAAGATCCCTCCAAATGGAATCATGAAAATTTTCGTTCCTTTGCGGTAATACTTGATAAATTTATTCCCTTGATTAGATTTTGTGAAATATCTTCTGTAGATTACATCAACAAGGTTAAACCCTTTGAAGAAATTTTACCTAAAGAATTGAGGGATGATCTATATAAGTTTTACATGATACCTAATTATAAACCAAAGCACATCATCGTTACATCAAGGAATAAAATTGATTCGGTTATAATTAATCTAAAGCATACAGTACAATTCGCAAACTGGATTGATCGATTGGAAGGGGACGCAAAGTATGTTAAATCGATTCCTTATCAATTCGATCTGATTTATAGGGCAAGCAGAGATGACAATACGGTTGCAGCATTTCATGACAAATGTAATGATAAAGGGGCTACTATAGTTGTGGCCAAAATCAAAGGTTCGGAGCAATTGGTGGGTGGATATAACCCAATTGAATGGAATTCAAATAAACAATGGAAACGTACATTTGATAGTTTTATATTCTCAATGAAAAATCGAAGGAATTTACAAACTGCAAATGTTGGATATTGTAATAATAACAAATATTCTTTAGGTTGCGATCCACTAACTGGACCAAATTTTTATGATTTGCGTTGTCAAGATACAAAGATTTGGAATTATGATAACCATTTTTGCTATCCTAAAATTGACCTACCTTCAAGTTTTTATGTGGATGATTATGAAGTTTTTACAGTTTCGGTTAAGCAAAGACAACCTTCGCACGCGATTTCTGAGACTAATAAGCTTAGTCAATCATCAAGTGATTCAATATCTGAAAAATATGATAAATTTAATTTTAGGACAATTACTGGAAAATTTCATATCAAGAAACCTTCTCAGCGTTAAATATTTTTGATTTAGTTTAAAAATTACCGTATATATAAATGATAAGCAATTTCGTTGGCGCACAAAGTTCACGCTAAAAAATTTCATGAGAAATATAAATTCAAGGAAATAGTTTTTGCTTATAATCAACTTTTGCAATTTCAAAATATCATATAAAAAATTATTTTGCTTGCTTTTTTCTTGTAGTCATGAATATCAAGTCTTGTGGCACGTGAATTAAGTTTCGAACCGTACATTAATTTAAAAAAATTTAACGGCCTCTTTCTATTAGTTTATTGTTCAATTCTTGAAATAGATTGTTAGATCATTACTTACACTTTAATTATTATCAATTATCTTCTTTGTATATTCTTTGGAAGATTTATAGTCTTAACTATCGAATTCACTTCATTGAAATTTCTTATCCTATTACATTAGTTTATCAACTAAATGGATTCTTTTTGTTCAATTTTATTATTGTCATGATACTTCATAACTCTTTTCATTATTGTTAATGTCTTAAAATATTTTGATATAAAGATCTTGGTTTATAATTTGATATAGTTCTTGTATAAAACAGATTTAACAAAATTGTTTTTTGTAAATTTAAGCTGATCGGGTTTGTGAGTAGAAAATATTTTCTTTATCTTATCACAACATAAACAGAAACATAAAAGAAAAAATTGAACTTGAGTGAAAAGTCAATATTAAAGGAAAATTTTCATTTACTTCTTTTAATTTCAAGTTGCGGGTTATGATAAACGGTGTGGTATTACATTTATCCAGAAGATATTTTAAAAAGAATAACCACCTCTTAACATAGCAAAATCGAGAAAATTTATCTAGGTACCAGAAACTATACCATCAAAATTTTCAATATATATATAGCATGATTGTCATATTTTGTACACTTAAAATTCTTTAAATGCAAACACAATTGCTCAATAATATATTCATTGTCTTTTTATTTTTATTTTTTTTTTTTAATAAAAAAAGTAAAAAAAAAAAAAAAAAAATGTCTTTTGAATACCTTCAAGAAGTTATTAAAGATTTGGAAAACTTACTTGAAACTGAGAAGGGATATGATGTTATTATCTACGCCGGTGAAAATGAAAACTCAAAAGAATTACATGCGCATTCAAATATTTTATGTGCTCGGTCACAATATTTTTGTACAGCATTTTCCAATGAATGGGCCGAGAAAAAGGATGGAAAATTTATCTTAAAGAAACCTAATATTCTTCCTCAGTTCTTTAAGATTATTCTAAGGTAACGTGAAAATCATTTGTTAAAATTTTGTTTATATAAATTTATGCCTAGCGTTTATTTGATAAGCCCTTTTTAGATTTCTTTATTGCGGGAAAATTAATTTTACTGAATTACAAGGGGCTGATATATTGAAACTTTTAATTGCGGTAGATGAGATTAATATTCAAACTTTAATCTCTTGTACTCAAGAATACTTGATTAAACATCGAGACAAGTTTTTACAAGAAAATCCTATAGAAACACTTGAAGCAGTTTACCAGCATGAATCGTTTACAGACTTATGGAACTATTGTCTTGAAAATATTGCTGAAGAACCTAATGAATTGTTTAATTCTGATAAATTTATTAATTTAAAGGCACCTTTGTTAGAATTGCTTTTAAAACGTGATGATTTAAACTTGGAGGAAATCATTATTTGGGATGGTTTATTGAAATGGGGCATTGCACAAAATCCTTCCGTTTCACAAGAAAATAAAGAATGGAGTAAAGAGGAAATTACAATTATGAAAAGAACTCTTCATAGATATATTCCTTTAATTAGATTTCATCATATCTCTCCAGAAGATTTTCTCAGTAAAGTATATCCTTTAAAAAAATTACTACCAAAGGATTTGGTTGATAATCTTTTAGCATTCCATATCACCCCAAGTAAAAAATCAGAGATCGACGTACAACCACCAAGACAGTCAAAAGTTGTTGTTAATGTTTATGATTCAATCTTAATTAAATCTCAGCATTTTGCTATATTTTCTAGTTGGATCGATAAGAAAGAAAATTTACATTACAATAGAAAGAGAATTCCCTATAAGTTTGATTTACTTTATCGTGCCAGTAAGGATGGCAATACAGCTGCAGCGTTTCATCAAAAATGTGATAATAAAGGTGCTACTATCGTTATAATAAAAATTAACGGAACGGAACAAATTATTGGAGGATATAACCCACTTTATTGGGATCAAAGTGGTGCTTATAAGTTAACTTATGATAGTTTTATATTCTCATTCGTAAATAGAACAAACCTTCAATCTGCAAATGTAGGTTATATTAAAAATAATGGTGGTACTGCAGGTACTGCTATATATTGTCATCAAAATTACGGTCCAACATTTGGTGGTGGTCATGATATTTATTGTAATAGTAATTCTAGTTATGCTAATAACACACATTCTTATACTAAAATTGATATTCCAAACGATCAATTTCAAATGGATGATTATGAGGTATTTCAAGTCAATAAAAGATAAATTTATACTAGAATATTCCAAATTTTTTATTCATATTAATTTATATTATACTTTTATCTTTACAAATTAAAATGTTTATTTGTTGTATTAGAAAAGATGGAATAAATCAATGATATAATCTCAATGAATTATACCAGCTTGTGGTTAAAGCTTTAGTATAAAATTCAGTTTCAAATAATACCATTGTACTGTACATTTTTAATATTTATCTTGAATAAAATACGTAATGATTTTATGTTAATATGTTTATGATGATATTTTCTATAACTTTGAAAGTAAAAAAAAAAAAATGTTTCAAAAGTCAACATTATAAAAAGCACCCAAAATTAAGAAAGCGTCAAACATCAGAAGTAACAGCCCGAAATTTTTATAAATCTGGCAAAAATTATAATTTAATTAATTATATCGTGCCCAAATCATTATTATCAATAGAGGAATCATTTTTATTGGAAAAACTATAAATTATCTTTTTTAACTTATTTTATCCACGGAAATTAATTTCTAGAAATCAAACGTATATTAAAACAGACAACGTTTTATAATTCTTACCGATATGTTAAAATATTAAATTGGCTCTTTATAATACACTAGCACATTTCACGTAAGTAAATTCAAAACCATCCTTTACATAAAATTCTTTTTCTAACAATTCATTTATTATTAAAGATAATAATCTTAACATATTGGACGATTTTTTATCATTAAAACCGTATAGTTATTGGCTCTTTTCAGATTTAATTTGTTCTCACTTTTGACGTCATAACGTCATAATGGTGTAAACTATAAAAAAACTATAAATAAGTCCGCTCCAACCAAAATAAATAAATTCAATAAATTCCTCTCATAAACGGCTCCATGAAAAGGCTCTAAAATGTTAAATAGATCATAAAAGATAATAACATCGTTGCCATTCGTGTTACATTATCTAAAAAAATATATATTATTTTATTAAAAAAAAATATCTATGTAAACTTGTGAAATATGACGAAATTAGTACCCCAACTTTAAAGGGGTCACAAATGTCTTAGTTATAAACAATAATCAATTACGCCGTAATTTTCAAAAAATAAATTTTCCTACAGTTAGCTTAAATTAATAAAATACTGGGTGGACTTCGTTTTAGATCAGGTTTTCATATTATTAAGTTCGGGTTGGAATTTTAACACACCGGGCCGGGCCAGGCTTCAAAATATGGATTTATGAAGGCCTCTAAAGTGCATTATTCAAAAATTTTTTTGGTTGAACCGATTTTCTTCCGAATCTATTTCATTTAGATTTCAAAATTTTCTTGCATACAGAGCAATGCGAAATGGTAGTATGTGTAAAGAATAATTGTTATAAGGTTGGCAAAATTATTATTTAAAAAGTTCTTCTTGAAAACAGTTTCCTTATAAAACAAACAGCTTGAAAAAGATATCTTTGCAATCTAGTATTATGATAAAATTTTATCTATTCCTGACTATTTGCTACTAAAATCACGCTACGGATCATATGATTTACTATGTTCGCAACTGAATTTTAGATACAAATTATTAATGAGTTTCTGCCTGGAATAAAAAGAGCAGGTCAATATAATTCTCATAAATTAAAGTTTAGATATTTCTTGTAAACTTGTACCTGATTATACAAAGTGCCGACGTTGATGCATTGCTATTCCATTAAATCTTCTTTTCTGCTTACTTTTATATCATTTTATAATAAATAAGCATAAAAAATTTTTGTTATTCATTAAAAGAAACACGTTAAACTATTTAAAATGGTTCAATCGGCCAGATTTGTTCTTTTAAATTTTTTTTTAAAAGTATAAATATATAAACTCAAAGAATATTTTTGAATTCACTTCTCCGAATAAACTAATGTTTCAGGGTTCTTTTAACGGTAATCTCATACCGCAATATGCCGAGACCATTCTTAGTCTGAAACTCACGTTGAGAATTTTAGTTTTAAGAAAAGAAAATATAATCATGTGATTAATTTAGACCTTTCAAATAACTTTTGTATTAATGTACTGTAAGTTCCCATGATCAAAATTTATTATAATAATTACCCAGCTTTTTCTTAATGTTGCAAAAAAATTTAAATAAAAATATTGATATACAAAATCTTTTATGGCATTTATAGTAAACTTGCAGAGCATGCAAGAATATTATCTATAATATGAATTCCAAAGTTTAAAAAAAGTTTTCAATACCGATTATGCTGACAAATTATTTTCAATCAAAAATAAATGTCGGTCAACTCTGAAATATTACCCCTCAATAATCTTTGCAATACAACCCTTCATAAAAAATGTAGATTTATGCTAAATATACTAAATAATTTGCTAATATAAGTTTGCATGCTTGCCTTTGTTATTGGTTTACCTAATTCAAAAGAGAGTTTTTTTTAAGGAATGCAATAGTATTAAATAACTTTTTAATGAAATTTACTTTGTACTGATTTGCTTTATTTTAGTCATTTTATTTTCATGTATTAAAATAGTATTATCATCAACATTACCTAGCAGCACCATCTTTGTATTTAATTTTAACTGGTTAAATAATAGCTAATTTGTATTAATGGGATAAATAAATATGGATATAACTATATAAACTTTTAAATTAAAGTAATAGAAATAATATTATAATTTAATAGATATGAAATTTATTATGGTTTATTTTACTTTTTTAGTTTATATTATTTATATTATTTATATGTATTATTAGACCTATATATTATTTTTTTGGATTGAAATGCTTTTTAAATTATAGAACTATAGAAATAAATACTATTTCTTGATTTTTTCTGTTTCAGTATTTTTATATATAATTAACTAATATATTGATTGAATGATATAAATTGTAAAATATTAAGCTTAAGTCAAATATAGATATAGATTAATAATACTATTAAATTTAAGAGATTAGAATGCTATCAAAAACTATAGTTAATTACTATTAATTAAAAGCTTTAACTATATTAATTATTTTATCTAATTGTAAGTTAAAAAGTAAATTGTTTAATATTTTATTCAATAATATTTATTAAATAAATTTATTAACGAAATATACATTTTGGTTAGTAAAAAAAAAAATATATAAAAGATAAGTAAATTGACTTAAAAGGAAAATTGTATTCATATTGCCACTGATAATTGCCTTGTAATATACAAAAAGAAAAGATTTTTAAAGAAATCTTAATACCATTTTTAATAAAACATTATTATTGTTTACTGTTACTATATTCGTTATACTATTTTAGTATTTCGTTATATTATTTCAGTATTTCATTATACTGTTTTTATATTTTGTTATACTATTTCTACATACTATTTTACTGTAATATTTTTTAATAAAACAGAAGTTTATTATATATCAAAAAAAAATATCTGTATATTTTTTTATAAAATTTATGTTTCTAGTCTAGCCTTTTTAAAAAATTAAAATCAGTTTTGTATAATATAATAAATTATTAGATATTGTAAAAAAAGAATCTATACAGTATAATTGGTCAGCATCTATTTATTAAATCAAAAAATATATATATAAACTTGAGCTTAACTTTTTAAGGGTAAATAAAACGCGATTGATCACTAATTTAATTAACTAAATTAAAAAGATAAAATAATTAGTAATCTAAAATAATGTTAAAAAATACAAATTCACAATTATTTTTGCCTAAACAATTCAATTGAAATCTGAATCTAAACCTAAAATCGTTTAAATAAAAAAATATTAGTAATTTAATACAATACAAAAAAAAAAGAGAAAAAAATTACCTTTACTATAACAGATTAATCAAACCAGATGAAATTATCCAGATTAGACTAAAAAATGCCTTAGATAAAAACAAATAAGAGAAAAAAGAAAAGAAAAAATAAATATTAGTAATTAGTAATATAAAAAAAAGTCTAAAAAATAAAAAAAATAAACTCCCTTTACCATAATAGACAAATTGAACTAGATGAAATCATCTAGATTAGACTAATAAAGCTAAAAAAGAAAAAAATTTTTAATTAATAATGAAAATAATGTAGGAAAAAAACATAAAATAGAAAAAATTTCATCATCTACCTTTATTATGAAAGATTGATCACACAGAACTAATCATACAAAACTTAAATAAAAAAAAAATAAAATGAAAGCTAAAAAAAATATATATATATTTGATTAGTAATAAAAATTATATAGGAAAAAAAAATAAAATAGAAAAAAATAAAATCTGGTTATTTATTCTTAGTTATAACAGACCAATTATATTGAACTGATCACATAAAACCTAAGTAAAAAAAAAGAAAAAAAAAATATTTAATTAGTAATGAGAAACAATGTAAAAAAAAATAAAATAAAAAAAAATAAATTTGATCACTTATTTTTTAGTTTCAATAGACCAATCATACTGAACTGATCACATGAAACTTAAGTAAAAAAAAGAAAAATGAAAGTTAAAAAAGAAAAAAAATTTAATTAGTAATAAAAACAATATAAGAAAAAATTAAAATAGAAAAAAAATAAAATCTGATCACTTACTTTTAGTCATAATAGACTGATCATATTAAACTGATTGCACAAAACCTAAGTAAGAAAAAAAGAAAAATGAAAGCTAAAAAAGAAAAAAATATTTAATTAGTAATAAAAACAATGTAAGAAAAAAACATAAAATAAAAAAAAAAATAAATAAAATCTGATCACTTACTCTTAGATATGACAGACCAATTGTACTGAACAGATCGTATGAAACTTAAGAAAAAAAAAATGAAAGCTAAAAAAGAAAAAAAAATATTTAATTAGTAATAAGAACAATGTAAGAAAAAAATAAAATAGAAAAAAAATAAAATCTGATCATCTACTCTTAGCTGTGATAGACCAATTATACTGAACTAATCATATAAAACTTAAGTAAAAAAAAAGAAAAATGAAAGCTAAAAAAGAAAAAATATATATTTAATTAGTAATAAGAATAATGTAGGAAAAAAATAAAATAGAAAAAAATAAAATAAAATCCAGTTACTTACCCTTAGCTGTAATAAACTAATTGTACTAAACTAATTATACAAAACTTAAGTAAGAAAAAAAGAAAAAAAAAAATATTTAATTAGTAATGAGAACAATGTGAAAATATAGAAAGGAAAAAAAATATAATAAAATAAAAATTCTTAATCACTTACCTTAGCTATGATGAACTGATTATACTAAACTGATTGCATAAAATTTAAGTAAAAAAAGAAAAACAAAAGCTAAAAAAGAAAAAAAAAATATTTAATTAGTAATAAGAATAATGTAAAAAAAAATAAAATATAAAAAACATAAAATCTGATCACTTACCCTTAATTATGACGAACTGATCATACCAAACTAATCATATAAAACCTAAGTATAAAAAAAAAGAAAAATAAAAGCTAAAAAAGAAAAAAATATATTTAATTAGTAATGAGAAATATAAAAATATAGAAAGGAAAAAAAATAATAAAATGAAAAATCCTGATAACTTACCTTAACTGTAACTGACTAATCGAGCTCTCTAAACTAAGCTAAATAAAAATTAATTTTTAAAAACAAAAGATATATAAAGGGAGTTTTAATAATATGATAAAAAATAAATAATATAATTATTCAAAAAAAAAGTCTTATGTATTTTCTGCTATAGAATACATTATCAAAGCGAATACCGTTACTATTAGTAGTTTTAATTTTATTTCCATTATAAATAGAATAATTGCATATAATAGACTTGCAAATAACAATTCTATATTTATTTTTTTTTATGTGTAGTAACTTTACACATTCTTTATAAGAAATAAAATAAAAATTACAAATTACAAATAAGAGAATATAAAATTTCTATTTAGTAAAACCAAATCAAAATTAACCTTGTATCATTTTAGACTAACCTATCCTAAACTAATTTAAAAGAGGCTTAACCATCCAGTATCAGGGTCTGATTACTACTGATCTAAAAATTTAACCAATTAAAACTAAAGTAAAAAAATTTATAGAATGAATATAGGATAATAAAAGAATGAGAAATGAAATCAGAAAACACTAATTGAAATAGTCCAAATCAGCTAAAAATTAGATGACCAATTTTAGGCTAATTTTAATACTATTTATGACTGATTTATCATATTTTTCGATCAGCATAAATAGGTGCTGATAGATACTAATTGACTCCAATCAGATATGGTCATTCAGCATTAATTTAAAACTTAAATTTAATTATAAATCAGTTTAAAATTGGTCTCAATTCAGCAATAATTTAGACGCTGATAGACGCTGATCGATTCTAATCAAACATAGCCATTTGGCATCAATTCAGAACTTAAATTTAATCATAAATCAACCTAAAATTGATCTTAATTCAGTATCATTTAGCATTAATTTTAAACTTAAATAATCATAAATCAGCCTAAAATTAACTTCAATTCAGCATCATTCAACATTAATTCAAAATTTAAATAATCATAAATTAGTTTAAAATTAGCCTCAATTTATCATTCAGCATCAATACAGAGTTTAAATAATCATAAATCAGCCTAAAATAAGCCTCAATTTGGTATCATTTTGGTCAAATAAGCATATAAAATTGATATATTTTATTTATTAAATTTATTAAATATTAAAATTTTATTAATAATAAAAACCTAATATAATTTGCAAAAACATAATATAAATATTATCAAAATTCACTGATTAATTTTCTATTTAAAAAATATAAATAAAAAATGAAAAAACTATGTAAAATAATAAAAATATAATCCATTTTTTTTCTAAAATCACCTTAAATCATCCTAAATATTCATTATCATAATATTGTCATTTTTAAAAAAAAAAATTAAATTAATAAAATATGATCTATTTTTTTTTTCAAAAATCTTTTAAAAATAATAAATAAAATAATAAAAAATAAAAAATCTATTCTTATTCACCAAATCATTTGAAATTATTTTTTTTTAATTATAGAAATAAAAAAATCAACTTATTATTTGAAAAGTTGATTGGTTGATTAATAAAATTCAACTAGTTTCATCTAATTTTGATAGTTGAAAACATATTTCTATTATAAAAGTAAAAAAAATCAGTTTATATTTTATATATTTTTTGAAAAATTCAACTTAAGTTTCATTTTATTTGATAGTTAGAGCATATTTCTATTATAAAATGTAAAAAAATCAGAAAAATTAACTAAAATTCAACTTATAGTCTTTTTTGTTCTTGAAACAATTTTTTTCAGTATTTTAGTAGAATGTAAAAAGAGAAAATTTGAAAGTAATTGTAAAAAGATAAAGTTTGAATTGAAATTATTTTTTAAAAAGTTAAAAATAAACTCAAATAGTATATTAAATCAATATCAAAAAATCATATATTTAATGTTATTTTAGCAAATCAGTTTAATCTGAAAGTTCAATTCATTAGAACAATAATATATCGATCCAAATAAATGATAATACTATTGTTCTTTAAGTATGATAAAACCATTATACCTAAGAAATGATAAATGTATTATTTCTTAGAAATGATAAATCTATTGTACCTAAGGAACATAATACTATCATTCCTTAGGAATGATAAAATTGTCATATTTAAAATATAATATATGCATTATTCTTTAGAAATAATAATATTATCATTTTTTAGGTATAATAAAATCACTGTTCTTAAGGAATGATAATACCATCATTTCTTAAGAATAATAAATTATTATACCTAAGGTATGATAAAACTATAATTCCTTAAAAGTGATAAAATTATTGTATCTAAGATATGATAAATGCATCATTTCTTATGAATAATAAAACTATCATTCCTTATGAATAATAATACTATCATTCCTTAGAATAATAAAATCATCTTTTCTTAGGAATAATAAAACTATTGTTTTATAAAAATAATATAACCATCATATTTAAGATATGATAAATGCATCATTCTTTAGAAATAATAAAATTATCATACTCAAAGTATGATAAATACATCATTTTTTAAGAATGATAAAACTATCATATCTAAAGTACGATAAATACATCATTCTTTAGAAATGATAAAACTATTATATCTAAGAAATTTTAAATGTATCATTTCTAAAGTATGATAAATATATCATTCTTAAGTATAATAAAACTATCATACTTAAGAAACGATAAATGTATTATACCTAAGATACGATAAATGCATTATTTTTTAGAAATGATAAAATTATCATACCTAAGATATGATAAAACTATTGTACCTAAAGAATTATAAATACATCATTCCTTAAGAATGATAAAACTATTATACCTAAGGAATAATATAATCATTCCAATTAGATATCAATAAACTATAAATAAAATAGGTTAAATTTTTGATGTATATCAATTGGCTATAAGTATGTCAATTAGCTATAAATAAGTTAGGTCAAATTTTGACTGATTTTTGGTCAATTTTTATTGTATACCAATCGGCTAGGCCAATTTTTGATAACTTGTCAAATTTAGACTGATTTTAAACTAATTTTAAGCCAATTTTCACATATCTAATTTTTTTGATTTTGACCAATGTAAAACCTACCTTTTTAGCTCTAAAAATGTCTATAAAGTCGTTTCTTTTTAATAAAAGGAAATAAAATTTTAGTTTTAAGAGATCTGAAAATGTTTTCTTTCAATGAAAGGAACCTTTTTAGCTCTAAAAGAGTTTTGAAAAGTTATTCCTTTTTAATGAAAGGAACCTTTTCAGCTCTAAAAGAGGTTCTAAAAATCATTCCTTTACAATGAAAGAAACTTTTTCAGCTCTAAAAAATATCTGAAAAGTCATCCTTTATAATGAAAGAAACCTTTTCAGCTTTAAAAGAGTTCTAAAAAGTCATTACTTTACAACAAAAAGAACTTTTTCATCTCTAAAAGAGTTCTGAAAAGTCATTCCTTTACAATAAAAGGAACTTTTTTGGCTCTAAAAAGGTCTGAAAAATCTTTTTTTTTTAATGAAAGAAAACAAATTTTCAGTTCTAAGAGATCTGAAAATATTTTCTTTACAATAAAAGAAACCTTTTTGGCTTTAAAAGAGTTCTAAAAAGTTATTCTTTTACAATAAAAGAAACCTTTTCAACCCTAAAAAATGTCTAAAAAGTTATTTCTTTATAATGAAAAGAACCTTTTTAGCTTTAAAAAAGGTTTAAAAGTCATTTCTTTTTAATGAAAGGAACTTTTTCAGCTCTAAAAAACTCCAAATTCTTATTTTTAGTTCTAAGAAGATTAATCTAATTTAATAAAATTTTATGCAATATATGGAAGGCGGTTAGCAGAAAAGGGGAAATCCACTTTTTAGTAAAAAATTTTTTTATTGGCTCACTCTGCTGATTATGGTCATGTGAATAAAACTAGCTTAATAACTAAAATTACTCAAAATTTGTAGATTTCCCCCTTTTCTATTGACCGCCTCACATATAATAATTAAATTTTTTTCATAAATTTTATTATTATAAATATAAAAAATAAATAAATAAATACTAAATAAATAAAATAAT
>CAJVPQ010000381.1:0-29395 GCA_910591825.1 Funneliformis caledonium
AAAAAATTAAATTATTAAAATTGACTAGAAATAAACTCATTTTATAGTGTGATCGTGCGAGTCTATATAATAAAACATTTATTGTATAGTATATATTATTTATGAAATATTGTTTTTATAATTATTTAAATTCTTTTATAGCAATTAACCATTAAGACCACGTAAAATAAATAGATCTTATCTCGATCGTTTCAGTCAAATTAAGGTAGAAATAACAACACTCATTATAAATCGTAATTCGGTTTCTGTGACGCATATTTTTTAAAATTAACGAAAGCAAAATTTATAATTAACAAAAACTTTAGGTTATTATGACATTTCACAGCTCAAATATACTCAGTATTACACTAACAATAAAAGTCAATTATTCATATTATGAAACCTTAGTTCCTTTTTTTCTTTCAACATTGTGTTTAGCTTCTTATTTTATTATTAAGTACGTGAAAGGGTTTGGAAGCACAAGGTTAGTACAAAATTAGAAGAGTACAACGTCAATTTTATCTAGTAATTACAGATTTCCTAAGAAGCACAAATAACACAAAACCATTATCGGTTGACGAGATTTATTAAAACGTATGATACACATATGATTTTGATAACAAACCTCCCATACAACATTCCGATTATTCATACATAATTTATAATTGTGAACTTAAAACATAATTTAAAAAAAGTAAATTAATAAACTAAGAAGAATAAAGAATATTTTATTATATAAATATGAGATAACAAGATATAAACAAATCAATTTTCTACGAAAAATACAACGTTAAATATACATAAAAAAAATATATTTATAACTAAAATAAATGAGCTATTAGCCACTAAAATTATTACAATTATTAAAAGATTGTTGAAATTGGGATTGTGAGTTATTAATAAAATTATTTGAAGAATTATTGTCTACAGGTATGATAATAATCTTAAAACCAGGGATATCAAAACTAAAAATGTTAGTATTTGAATGAATAGGATTAGTAGCCATGTTGAGGAAAGTGTTATTGTTAGCGGACGGCGGCGGAATAGCATTAGCATGAACAGCGTGTGAGGGAAATGTCGAAGGGTATGGTTGAGATGAAAGATTAGAGTTGCCCAAAGATGAAGTCGCATTTCCGTATGAAATTGGCCTATTATTGTTCATCATGGGATGACTATACCCGTAATTAATATTTGATAGATAATCATTGTTATTTTGTGAAGGGTTATTAGATTCCATTTTGTATATCGAGTTAATTAATTGACTTATGAAATTAATAAATTGAAATATTTATTTTTTTTTTATTTTTGAATGAAGGTTTTTGAAGGCTTATATATTAGATTTTTAGGATCGACATTTGATGCTGACTCAGGCCTGACTCAGATCGTCTCCGAGAAGAGAAGAAATTTTTTTTTTTTTAGTTTATTTTTTTTTTTTTTTAAAAAAAATAATTATTTATTATTTTACTAAAAATAGAAACTATATCAAATCTTTATATTTACCTTATTCCTTTAAATTTTTAAGGATTTTTAAAAATGTTTATCGGGTTTTCACCTATATTGAATTGTAAAATTCCATCTTACACGTTAAAGGATTCGTTATGTAATTTAAATCAAAAGGTTAATAACATATTCACTGACCTTTAATCTTTTCGCTATTTAATAAGTTTGGATCATTCTTTCAAATTTTCCAATTAATTTTTCAGCATCGAAGCAATTTACATTTTTCATTGAAAAGTTACGGATTGGTTCTTATCTTGCGAATTTAAGGAAAATAAAATTATTATCAGTTGCACGCTTAATTGCTGACGCGTTATATTATTTTTTAAATTCGCGGATAATGATTTATGAGGAATGAAAGTTTGATTAAAATTGCGCATTCGCGTTCTCATCCTGTTTTAGTAACGATATTCATGCAGTGTAAAGATTCTAGCAAATAAATGAGATCAATGATGATTGTGTAACCCACGAGACATGGTTATATATGGAGTTCGCGATTATGAAAATATTCTAGCATGAAAAGATGCTTAATGTACAACTGGTTTTTTTTTGGAAAAGCTTATAAATGAGTTCATACAAATATACGGAACATTAAAGAGAAATTTTTTATTCTTGTCATTTGAATTTAGTAAGTAATGCAATGTATTGTCCTGTAAAATTCTTTCAAATTAAAATTTATAATTTTAAAACTTTGATTTTTTATTTTGGTCAATATTTAAGCGCATATTAATTAATAATGATTACGGTAATTATGAAATTTACTAACGCTAATAATTATTATAATTATTGTAAATTGATCTCCTTTCACAATCGATAGCTGAAAATCAACAAATCATGAAGTTCAACGCTTCATTTGGGTTAAAATGGGAATTTCATTATTCCAAAGGTTTTATTAAGAAGTTCATATTTTTCCGCTCATTGGATTTTAAAAATGGGGAGTTCGTTGTCTCAAAATTTTATTGGTCTTATAAACTGATCATTAGATGAGAGTTCAGGTTTTCATATTATACATACATATTAAATTAAACTTTTAAACGCGTTAATATTATTCGTTAAATTTATTAAACTATACCACACACAAAAAAAGTAAAGATAAATTTAGAAAATGCAACTACTCTCACCAAACTTCTACTCTGTGTACACTATGTAATTATTTTTAATATTTGTGAAAGTAATAAATAATCAAAGACGACTTTGCAAATCAATTTCTAAACAAAGTTAGCTCACATTTAAAGTTGAATACACTTTCCTTTTTTGGAAGAATTTCATTAGCGATAATTAAAACTATAATAAAGTATACATATTGTGAGATTAACAATTCAGCTTTTTAATTGGAAAGTTATTAGTCATTTAAATTTGTAATTAGTGAGTTATTTCTTTCTCAAATAGTTATTTGATTCAAGCACCCCAATTATTCATCTATCGTAATTTTTTTTTTTTTTTTAGTATGATAGGGGGGATAAAGGGTATATTACAAACTGACATGAAATGAAAGTTTTCGAACTCCGAACCCAATAAATCAATTGATCAAATTTTTATTTTACAAACCATATACTCTGTGTTTTATTTGTCTAAACTTTTGTTGTTTAAATTTATTAATTATAAAATATATGTTCTGCGTACATTTATTTTCAAATTGGGAAGGATCACAACAAGTTGCGCACCATTCCGCCTTTTAAAAAATGTGAAAATTCACAATTTTTTGATAAATCTTTCTCCGAGTCACCATCTTTTGGCGTATAGTTGTATATATATATTTTTTAAAAAAAAATAATATTGGGTTATTAAGCTGAATAATAAATTATACATTTGACGAGCGCCATGAAATCATGAAATTTCTAAAACAGTTTTTTCAAAAAGGAGAAACCATAAAGTTGGGTTCCAATCCACAATTTTTTAATCAATTATTCGTTCATCTTTACGCTTTAGAATTCGGTAGGTCATAACGATAGACTACAAAAAACAGATGTTTTTTAATATAAATATCTATTATCCAAGAACGCAACAACAATTTCAATTCTAAAAGTTCCAATGCACCATGATATTATCGTTATATTTAAATAACCACATTAAATTAAAATGCAAGGAAAAAAATTAAACCAATTAAACGAGTTAGTGTAAATATTGCGTGCCAAATTATATAATATTGGAGAACGCATTCCTAATGATGTGTTCGTACTAAACTTGGTAAATTACACTAAGAAATAATATTTATTCTATTTTTCATAACAGCATCACTATTATCTCTAATAAAATAAAACCTTCGTATTTCTTTTACAGGGATCTGTTGTAATTCACGTTTATTTAATTTTTTCCCCTTGTTCATTTCGCAATTATTTTTTTCAAATCTAATTTATAAATTAACTATTGTAGGTCCGAGATATATTCAAACGGTCCACTACCGTTACCAAAAGCATTGCTTCTTAATATATTACATAATTAGATTTGTGAAAAAAAAAAAATCGAAAATCCAAAATCCAAAATCAAAAAAAAAACCCTTTGATTTCTGTAGCGATCCATTCTAAAAGTGAACATCTAAAGTAAAAAAAAAAACATTGACCCTTGCACGGAGCGATTGAACCCCCGAAAAATAACTATGGAATGATCAAAAAAAATAGAAAATAATGGAAAAACAAAAATAAGACTTGCCTCTTCCTTCCAACTCAAAAAAGGAACCTTAAGAAAAAAAAATAATGATAAATCAAAAGGAACCACAAGTAAAAAGTAATTTAAAAAAGAAACTGACAACCATGTAAGATCAAAGCCACAAGAGTAACCCAAAATACGATTTGGAGCTGCGCACCTGATACGCCTAAAAATTGAAAAAAATCAGATTTTTTCGGTAACTGCACAGTTCCGAACGAATCGGGTAAGTATTTGATTTTTTTTTCCTATACATAATAGTAGAACGTTGCTTAACTTTATTTGGTAAGATTTGATTTTCCAAATAATTTTTGACCATCATTCATCATACTAACCAAAATTCCTCTTTAGAAAGCAAGGATCAGATGAGTCGATTTTTTTTCTAAATTTTTCTTTGGGTCGCAATTATGGGATGATTTATTTTTCATGGTTTAGATCCGTGATGGAGGATTGGTTTGATTTTGTTGTAAGACTTTTATTTTTTTATTTGGTTTGTTTGGTTTTTTTAATTTTATATTTCTCATATTTTCTTTCAGACGATTCTTTTAAACGAAAATTATTCAAGTTCATATTGCATAATTAAGGTTTTTTATTTTAGTTTTATTTTTAAATCATTTTTTTATTTTATTTTTATTAGGCGAGTTGGATCGCTGCAGACTGTTGTAGATAAAGTGGGGGGGGGGGGTTTTTATTTCTTTAGCTTCATATTTTCGGGATGGCTTTCTTGCAACATATACATATTTTTATTTTATTATAATTTTCGTTTAGTTTGTTTAGTTTTCATTTTGTTCTAACTTTCACTTTTTTTCGTAGCAAACGAATATATGCCGCCTTTTGGTTTGAATTTCCCATAGACTTTTGGATCACTTCAATAATTTTTTTTTTAATTCTATTTTTTGATTTATTGTGTCCAAATCTATAAAAGCAATTTGAAATTTATTTCAAACAATTATGCCATGTCAGTCAATATTGCGTAAGCATCATTAGAATTTTAAAAGTTTATTTTGTAGAACAATTGCATTCTCATTGAGACTTTAAGATCTATTCATTATTATCATTCTAATATTTGAAGCAAACTCTTCATTATAATCTCTTCCGTTCATTTTTAGGTCTTTTGCATATTTTCCAGTAGCTTACGAAACTGTATATATAAAAAAAAAGGATTGCAATGCCGGTATAAACAGCGCAATGAATTATTTGATAACAAATATTATTATTTGTAGATCGTTAAAATTGTACGATTGATGGGTTTTACATAAGAAAATAATTTTGCGATAACATGAGATATTTTTTTGATGATCAATGCAATTTTTATCAATGAAATATTCGTGAAACCAAATAGAACTAACCTTTTTCGCTCAGCGATAAACCAGGAATTGAATATTTGCCAAGTATCTAAAGAACTTCTTATAGACTCTTCTTGTTAGGAGCCATTTTTTATTTATTTATTTTATTTTATTTTATTTTTTTTTGTTTATTGAAAATTCATTTATCGATATGTTAAAAAAAAACAAGCATGAATTTCTACACACTTTCAGCATCAAATATTTTCAAATATCAAGGATCTAAGTAGGTTTTTTATAATAATTATCACTGTTATATAAATAAAACCTTTGTATATATCTTAAATAAATATATATAATACATAAACTTATACCTAAACTACATATAAAATGTAATAACTAAGTAAGCAGCGAAAAATAATTTATATTAAAATTTTAATCAAGTAATTTACTTCATATACTAAATATGATTGTTTTAGTAAAAAAGCCCAGATTTAACATTTTCTCAAAAAGAATTTTTTTGGAGTTTCCTCCCTTTCTATTGCAAAGCGCTCATATACCTTTTTATATATTTTTTTTTTATTTTGATACTGTGGATTTAGGATTTCTTTTTTTTTTTCCACAGAATGTCAAAATATCACGAAATTAATTTGTCTGGCCGAAGTTAAAATTTCTATGCCAGAATATCCAAAACTCACGTGATCGAGAATTTTTATTTTGAAGTACTATAAGTTCTCGATCCATTAGATATTCAAGAAAGGTTAAACTTTGAAAGGATGCATATCATTACATAAATTAACCAAATTCCTTTCAAATGATGTTGTGCAAAATGTAAAATATCATGAAAATACATATCATTACATAAATTAACCAAATTCCTTTCAAATGATCTTGTGTAAAATTTAAAATATCATGAAAGGACATATCATTACATAAACTAACCAAATTCCTTTCAAATGATGTTGTGTAAAATGTAAAATATCATGAAAGGACATATCATTACATAAACTAACCAAATTCCTTTCAAATGATGTTGTGTAAAATGTAAAAAATATAAGACATTTATTGTTTTAATAAGAGTTATTAATGTCTTATACTAAACTTTTTTTTATTTATTCAAAAAAAAAGGCGGGAGTCACGGAAATTAAAAAATTTTCTATAAATGTTCGGTTGATTTTTTCGAATGTATGACATACATTTTTAGTAACAATACTTACATGGTTTGTACAACCCAGACCCAGATTTGTCACGTAACTCAGTTGATTTATTTATAAAAAAAGTAACTCGAGTTTTTTTTTGTTTTTATATAGTTGGAATTTAAGAAACGTTTTTAATATTTTGTTTCTTATTTTTTTTTTCTAGAGACACTAGGTTCTTGTATAAACTGGACGTTAAAGGTAATTGAGAAGGGAGAAGTAATGTTAAAAAATAATATTTTAATATTTGAATCGATCTGTTCATCTTTTTTCCATACATGTATGGTTATGTATGCCATACATACATATTTGCACAATACATGTTTTTGTAACACCCGGTTGTGTTTCAATTTGAATACTGCAAAGTTATTTACGCCTGTCGATCACAAGATACTTTATATTTCATTTCGACAGAACGTGAACATATTTGTTATGACTACGTTTTATATTGTTATGACAAGCATCATGACCGCAATTAAGGCATGTAGACTAGCATTATAATTAAGCAGATTCCAATATGCGAAATTGTAGGGCAAGTATTCGACTACACACAAAAGATAAACAATTGTGAAAGAAACCTTTAAGTCATAGAACGCAGCAGGGATCATAATAAATTAGAAATTATTGTTACAAGTGTAGTTTTTTGGGGTAGAGAAAAAAAAGTAATGTTTAAAGGTATATTGAGTAGCATAGGTTTCAAGAATAAAATGATCATTGAATTAAAACATTTAACATCTTATTTTTTCAAACTTCAAGTAGCATTATTAATATTTGCATAGTATATATTTATTATTTATATTTGCAATGGAGATTTCTTATTATTGCTTTTTTCCAGAATCAAATCATGCATAAAGTTTTATTTAAGGAATGTTAACGAAAATTTATGAAATTTGTAAGAACCTTTAAAAATATTTATTCGAAACAAAGCGGACGATCTTCAGACTAAATAAATAGTTTTTCTTCTAATTACTTTATCTCAGGAAGGATTGTACTCTATTTATTCTATTTACTTATTTGTTATCTTCGTTTTTATAATAATGAGGTTTAAATTTACTATATCTTTGATTTTACTGGCAACGTTCTCATTGATACTAATATTCTATAGATCATCCATAGTAGTGATTTTTATTTTTGTAATTTATCAAAGTCATCTACGCACTTTTTCAAAGGTGACCGTAAAATCATGAAACAAAAATTATTATTTTATATTCTTGAAGAATAACAAATCTTTGATCATTAGTGACAAAACAAGTACAATATGCTATAACGCCGTGAAGGATATTTGAACGGTGATTTTTACAAATTTTACAAAATGAATCATTATAAAAAGCTCCACCCCCCAAAAAAAGAATCAAAGTAAAATCAAATTTTCGATATTTCCAAAACCTTTGAAGATGATATGTTTGAGATTCGGCATTAACGCCAAAAAATCCATTTGCAAAAACATAGTGGTTAATAAATACAGTCAAAGACCAAAATTATGCAGACATTTTTAAAATCAAAAAAAAATTACACACATAATATAATAAAAATAAAATTTTAACAAAATAAATTCGCGAAGACTTTAAGAATAATATAAACAGCCGTTTTATTGCACCCTAGCTGTTTGTCCACATTTATAACCATAAGCAATAGTACCACGAATTTTGGGAGTAAGTACTTTCATATTTGACATGAACTTAAAAGAGAAAAGGTTTGGGGTATTGTTTATCATTATAAGTAAAAAATGACGGTTGCTTTTAATTAAGTAATCACGTAACGATCGATCTGCCTAATTTTGACAAATCAAAATGGTCGTTGACTGTAGTACATTATAGAAAACTCATGCCATGTTCTATGCTGTTAGGTTAGGACCCACTTTCACCGATGTAGCCGTTTACCAAAATTTGTTTTCAAAAAAATTATAATCAAGATACTTTATCCAAAGGTTGCTTATGTACTTTGGTAAGATCGACCAATAGGACGCCGACAGGATTCGCACATTAAAAAATTAAGTCCCCTTAGGCAAGGACACGTGTTTACCTATTTACTAGAAGTTGAAATGGCTTTAAATAGATAATGTGTGACATTTTCTTTCCGCAGAATCTCACGTGTATAAATTAATTTTCTATTCTTGCATAGACCAAAATTACATTTGTGCTCCTCACATCATTCCGGAAGGATACCCTCATAGGATGGTTTTGAAATGCGCAATGATGTCAATTATTTATTAACACAAGGGTCTCTTATCATTCTTTTCCTACATACTCTTGTCTCATATCGGAATTGCCCTACCGTTTCATAGTAATTTTGAGCTTAAAAGAATTAATAAAATTGAGCTTGCAATTGTAGTATATTGTTATTATTGACGTACTTCATTATGTTAGAGCACCGTTTGGATGAAATCGGAGATATCCTTTGGGATGCATTCTGTGCAAGCCTTCGAGTGAGTCAATGTATTATCTTGGATACAAATTCTTCAGAGAAGCTTAAAAAAAGATGAACCATTAAAATTTCTCAATCAAAATTTGATTATCATGAAAGAATTGGGAAGGAAATTGTTAAGAATTATTTTATCGAAGAGAAGAAAAAAATCCCTTATACTGTTTATCAAATAATTCTAACCACTTATGGTAATAAATCTGAGTTACCTGTAACTTTAATATGCTTTGAAGATCTTCTTACATTAATATTTATTGATACGAGTTTATTAAAACAAGCTACAAGTTTAGAAATCATTCGATCCTTTTTTGATAACTTTCTTTTTGGTTTAAAATCTAAAATTATTGTAAGAGAAAAAAGTTAGATAGTTTTGCATTATCTTGGGTAGAAAACTTGAACTCATTAATTCTCGGAATTACAGATTATTTCCTATATTCAACGAATTTTTCATGTATGAGGAAATCAAGACGACAATAATCGGAATAAGTCAGAAACAAAATAAAGTCGTTAACTATATCAATTATCTTGAATTAAATTTAAGTAAATACATCGCTTGAATCTTAGCCTTAAGAATAAAGTTAAAATCTCTGGTAAGTAGAAAAAATTTTTATCACGGTAATTTAAAAATTAAATCATTATTATCTCTATAATTAGTTTTTATCTATAAATAAATAAAGATTTATTTTTAAAAATTAATTATATTTATTTTTTTTTTAAAAAAAAAAAAAATTTATAAAAAAATTTTGCTGAACAGTAAGTAGTATGTATATCAACAACGTTGGCATTCCGAAAAGTTGGTGGAACGTTAACTTTATTTGGAAAGGATTGATAATATAGTTTAAACGTTTCTGACTTTATAATTCATAGCTTATGCTTTATGCTTTACGCATATGCTTTTTATGCCTTATGCCTTATGCTTTATGCTAAATATCAGCTTAACGGACAGTGGTTTAAATATATAGAAAAAAAAATTCAAATACTTACCCGATTCGACGCAACACCCCAACAATCAATAACAAGGGCAGAAGGCGGTTTTATTTTTTAAAATAATTGCACGATCGGCGACCTTTATCTTTTTTTTTTTTTATTAAAAAAAAAAAAATTCATTATTTTCAAAACTTTCGACGGATCTCAATGGTTGAGTTGGTCACATAAGTTTTTTATTTAATTAATCTTATCAGTTCCATTCTGTAAAATATTTTTTGGAAGTTGGTCATTTAATTGTTTCGTTTAAACAATCAAGAATTAATTAAATTATTTAAAAATAATTAATTTATTATGGTAATTGCTTTTTATTTTCATCAAGAATCTTTAGTTAAATTGTTTAACAATGTCTTATTTAACTGGGTTACTAAACAATGGCAATTATATAATCCTGTTATTCTATTATTATTTTCTTGTTCCAAATTATTGTACATTCGATTAATAAAATTATATAAATTATATGCTAAAGTTATGCCAAGATACAAGAAAATATTTATGATTGAAAGTTTAAATAAAAAATTTCTTATAAAATTATATAAATTATAAAAAACAATTACTTGCACATTTTGTTAATTTTCGCATTGTCATCATTTTCAAATTAGTAATAAAATTCTTTTAAACATTCCAGATAGAATAACCTGGCATGTAGCAACTGGCTGCGCGTAATTTAAAAATTCTATTTTAAATTTTACTATATAAGGGGCATTCACATGATGAAATACATTGATTGGAAATTTTTGTAATTAAGAAAGATTTTAATTTAACTATCTGTTATTGTGTAATTGGCAGACGATAAATAATTTATCCTCCGACTGATTGGAATAGTAAAAGTTTTACTTATCCCTAATGCATAAAAGGGTATTGTATACATGCCAAAGGAATATTCATAAAAAAATTAACTTGGAAAATTGAGTGATCTGGAATACTGGAAACAGAACCTCTAAACCTATCGGTCATGGTTTAATAGAATTTAATATTTCTTTATTTGATAAATTCATTTCTTCTTTATTTAAATAAAAAATAAAAACAAATGATAATATTAAAAATATTGTTATTCAGCTAATTCTATTTATATTAATGTTTAAATAATTTAATATAATTTCCTTTTTTTAGTAAATACTGCAAATTTTTAATATTCTGTTTGTTCCATCAATATTTATTCTTTAAAGCTTATTGTTGACTTTTTTTGCTTCTCTTTTATTCCAGCATCTCACATTTTTGGTGCATATGAGAGCAACTAATAAAATAAATAAAATTATGAGGTAAGGATATGTTTATCATTTGAAATAACTAAAAATAGAATAAAAACGTGCCTGATATTCAGTAATTAATCAATGATGCTTCTTTAGGTTTACAACTACCGTATAATGATTGGTAATAAAATATTCGTTAACTGGTTAAAAATTAACCTCAAAATCACCGTAGTGATTTAAGAGATTTCTTCGTGATAAACCAACCAGTTTTCAAATCAAAAACTAATAGCCTTAAAGAAATCTAAATAAGATCATTAAGTCAACAAAATAACATCAATGATAACTTATAATTTCAAAAATAAATAATAAAAAATATTACTATATTTACCCTTCCATTACTTTCAGTATCATTTATTAGTTCACAATCTATTAATGTTTTCTCATAGAAACTCGAGAATGTCGGGTCAGTATATACAGGAAACAATAGATTTGGAATTTGATGATAGTAATTTTTACGATCGATCTGTATTATCTTCGCTTAGTAAGTGAAATTCTTAAGATTTTAAAAACAGATCTTTAAATAAAAAACAGGTTGGTTTCCCATGTATGTAAGAATTATTTCACGGATTTTCACGGCAAAGCCGTGAAATCATGATATTCCACAGTGACTGTAGATTTCGAAAGGCATCGAAAGTTTCGACTTTACCAAAATGGGATTTAGGTTTTGCCTCGTAACCTTAACCGTGATTCCGTGAAATAATCATCACTGTTCCGTCATTCAACATAAGCTTTTTAATCCACCATTATTTCATTTCCATCATTTTTGTTTCTGTTATTTCTGATACTGTGATATGAAATATATTAATCAGTTTACCATGAATCGTGAAATAACGTAAAGAAAGTTGTTAGGTATACATTTTCCGTCCGTTTCATAACTAAAAACAAGATCAACGAACTCGTCATTTTGCAATTCCTCTGAAAATAATTGGTTGCGCCCCGTTAAAGAAATAAATGTTAGTTATTCAGATAATAATTAGGATGAATAAATAAATGAACACAACATACCAGGGAAAACTATTGCAAAATTTGTTATAGGAGAAATAATTATCAAATGAAACTTTGCGGTTATGTAACATGAAATAAAAAAAGCAAATTATCGTTATTACGTTATTTCTGTACATAACCTGTGAAAGTAACTATTAACGTCGATACTTCAACTAACTCTGACTCTTGACCTCAATAGAGGTTGGAATCGTTCAAGATTTTTAGGTAGGTTACAATCTCTAATTTACATTTTTTTCCTCCCTTTATATGTGAAAAAAGTACTTGTTAACTGTTTCGAAATCACTAAAGCTTGATTAACAACGATAAAAGGTAAATATAATAAATATGCCGAAAAAGTAAACTAACATTTTGAATAATTTGATTTTTTTTAACGAGGCCAAGAAAAAATTTACTCGATGTAACCGCAGGCCTGAAATGTGTCTGTCATCTAGTCTCGTGATATCACGTTTTAATGTTTTAGTTTTTTTTTGGTTATTTGTCACCAGATCGGCGGAAATTAAGATCATCTGACGCTATAATTATATAATTACTTAAAAAAAAAATTAATCAATTTTACTTATCTCCAGTATACAAAGCAGTTAAGCCTTTCGTGAATCAAACATTAAATCTTGTGAATTGACCTTACGATATACAGCAGAGGTGGCTCTAACGAAACAATTACCAAACTGGAACTGGAAAAGAAAATTGGAAAATCACTCAGCCTGCAAATGCTGTTGAAATGAAATAAATTTTCTAGGAGCAATCCATCACCAGCTATAATGTGATCAAATAGGCCATATTAGTCGACGTTGTCCTCAAGACGAGAACAAAAATTCTGATAATACAACAACAAAATCCATTGCGGTAAATCCCAAGCTACTTTAACAAATATAATACTGATATAATTTACTACTGAGCATCCTGATATCAAGTCTTTAAACTTTAGGATGCATCTTCTGAGGGTAAGATGCGAAACCAGAAGTTAATCTCTCTTTTTATATGTTGTCCTATCTAGCTCAAGAAAACAAATCGTTACAAGAAGCCTCAACAACCTGAGCGATAAGCCAGCAAAGAAATTTCTATTTGGACAGAAACCTTCCCATCCCTGCATTAAATATTTTCTTCAAAATGGAAGAAATACTTCTTATGAATAGGATTCATACCAAAGTTCAAAAAGAAATTCCGGTACTACAGGCTAAGAGAAAGTTCGTTGCTACTTCAGTATAACTGTTTATCTCGGCTCACATATTATTCTTTGATATCTAAATGCAAATATTTCTGTTGTTTAATTGTCTTCAGAGATTTACAGTAATTCTTCCAGAGTTTATACCTCATAGTGCTAAATTTATGGACCAAGATTAATTCACCTCAATTGACATGTTTAACGTCTTGTATTGTGATACTTTAGTCAAAGGAATTGAGATCCCTTGATCGTTGATACGGATGCTGCAGAGAGATTGTTTCTCACCAACTATTGAATAATTTGGGAATGTATATTGATCGATCTACGTCATTATGATGATCAATCTTAGTGGAGAGTACTAGGAGACATCGATATTGTTGTAACAAAAGCCTCCTCAAATTTTCAAAAATAACTTGCCAAGCAAAGTAGAAGATAAGAACCGTATCCAATCAATCCGGAAATCCGATTAGCCATCCTTCGAAAAGGTAGATCAGATTATCCGTCGGATAGACGATGAATTTAATGAAAATTATTAGTGTCACTGATGTTTTTGAGGTAAGATACAATTCTTTTGGAATCTGCACTGCTAAACGAGTATTGGTATATTGAAGGAGGGATTCTTTCTTTGACAATGCCTTTTACGCTGAGACCAGATAATCTGTTATCTATCTGCATTAATTCAACTTATTTTTTCTTTAAGTTTTTAAGAACATTTTACTCCGAACTTGGTTATTTGCACTTAGGAACGTTTTATAACGTTCTTTATTTTATATAACGCTAAACTAAATGTTCGGAACCTTGAAACCTTAGAATCTTGGATCATTCGTTAGTTTTTTTTTAAATTATCACTATTTAGCGGAACCTTGAAACATTGTAACCGATTGAAGGCAAGTCCTAATTTTAATTTTTATTGTTATTACTTAGAACCTTTGAATAATTTATTAGTTTATTTTTTATTTAAAACTAATACATTTGTAGAACCGTCTGGAACCTTGGACTTTGAATCAGATCGGAGGTAAATCCTAATGGAATAATTCGTCAGTTATTTTGATTTTTAATAATAATAACTAATTCTATTACTTATTATCACTTACCTTTAAACTTGAGGTATTGGTCCTTTAGAAACGTTTTCAACGTTTATTTCTTTATTTTTTAGAACTACGGCCTTGAACAAACCGGACTTGATTAAGGGAGGCGGTGCGTGTTTTTTTTTAATTTTAAATTTCTTAGAAACGTTTCTTTATATTTTTTTTTTTTTTTTTTTTTTAAAGAACTTCAGAACGATATCGAATTAAGAATTGTAATCGGAAATAAATATGACGATTTTAGCTAAACCACCAAAGGGTTATTTTCTGATGCTTACAGCAAATAGAACCAGAATGAATGCAAACTTTTAAACTTATAATATTTTAATCAAAATTAAATAGCATTTATTTTAATTAGTATACATTTATTTATTTTTTTTTATTACTGAAAATATGAACTTTTAAAATTGTATGTGATTTATATCTTTAATTAAATTTTAACAGAAGTTTAGAACACAAAATTAAAATGCAAAAATTGTTTCGTTTATCACAAAAAAAAAAATAAAACATTATTTAAATATTTATAAAGATCATTAACCATTAACTAACAAAAAAAACAAGGTGCATTTGTTTTTTAAAAATTCTTTATTAGAATAAGCTTTTTTTTTTTAAAAAAAAAAAAAAAGAAATTTCTATTAGGATGATGTTGAAGATCAGTTCCAGGTTTTATCCCTGAAGAAACCCCATGACATTCTTAAAGAGAACATAATAGAACTACTATCGACATCTTAAGTTTCAAGCCTCACCTTCCAATGAGTCATTGATGTTAAAGGATCATTTGTTAAATGTTAGTGTTTAATCCATATATCACCCTTCTGATAAATACAGTCCCCGGCGAAAAGAATGGTGGTAGATATACCGCATCTATATTCGGCTGCAGCGTCTCACTTTTCTGATTTTGAACCATTGTTAATTTTACCAAATCGGATAATGGAATGCTAATTTTAAAAGGTAAGTTGTAAAAATTATTTGTTATTTCTATTCTTTAATTTTATCTGCAAAATGATGCCATCTTCTCTTGAAATACAACGAAACTCCGTTAAATCACTTACGCAGCAAAATGTCTGTAATGTGAAGGAAGTTTCACAAAATTAGGAGTTCATGTGAGCGATATGCCAGTATTCTGCGTAAAATTGGTATAATATGATATAATTTTAAAAACATATTTTATAAGTTTTATTTTATTCATTCTTTTATTATACATTCTTTATTTTAATACATCCTTTATAATAATTATAATAATAAATCAATTCTTTTACAATTATTCACTAGAGTCAAAGTGTGAAGTAGGACGTGCAGCCAGAGCAATGCATAAAAAATGTATTGTAAATGTGCATTATCACATTAATCAATAATTTTTGTGTTTCAGAATATAAAGGTAAAGCAGGTAATTCTAACAAGATTTGGAGACAACTATGAAATAGAAACAGCGTTAACGATATTCAAGAAAATATCATTGATCTACTTGAAGTCTCAGAAAGTGAAGATGATAAAGGTAATTGTATACTTTATCTCTATCTCTTTGCTTGTTATGTTAATATATATTAATGTTTAATGATATAAATTAGACAATAGCTAAAAATTCAAATAGGAACAACAATGAAGATAAGAAACTAATAAAATCGTAATATCACATGATGCAAAATATGAAACCTAGCTGAACGAGCTAATGTAATAAGTAAGATCATTTAAATATTTTCTCTTTATTAACGATTTATTTTATTTTTAAAAAATGTTATTAACATCTCATATTTTTAACTTAGGAGCAAAATCGAACTCGAATCAAATCAGATTTAGCGAATTTGAATCAGATTTATCTTTTTCTAATAGAATAGCATATATTTACATACAACTACTATATTTGTATTATAAATTTACTATATGTTTATTGCAAAGAATACATACATTTACTATAAAGTTATTATACATCTACTTTAAATCATTTATATGTTTACTTTTAATTAGCAATATATTACTTTATAATCGTGATACATATTCTTTATTATTACTATACAACTGCTAGACTATTACTATATTTTGCTATATATTTTCTATATTATACTATACTATTGCTATACATTAACATGACTGTTACGTCATATTAGCCATACGCCTACTATTTTTTATAATATATGTAGTGGCTACATGACTACTACCTAGCTCCGATTTCATGTATTTCAGTAAACTAGGACTATTTATCTTATGAAGTCACCTCTTGCAATGCCACCTTTATTGTCTACTTATTAAAATTACTAGTCTCATTCTACTCATAGTAATTATGTGATTTATTTATATATATATTTTTTACCAATATGTGTTTGTTTATTGTCGATTATAAATTTTAATTTATAATTTGGTAATTAAATTGAAAGTGACTACTGGTGAAAATAACAGAGTGACAAATGGAATTTTAATAAAAATGAAAAGTAAAAAAGCGTAACAAATAATATGCTATATGATTTTATAGGAAAATTACTTGTATCATACTAATAGAATTACCTTGGTAGACTTTTAGATTTTAGATTTAATATGTAGACTTCATATGTTTAGATCAAAAAAATTTAGTTCACTTTTCTTAAATAGCACCAACTGGATTAGTTTTCTTATATTTTGTTAATAAAATCATACCCTTTAAATTTTGATTGCATAAAGTGTGATAAATCTGATACAAAATATTATACTAAAATATAGTCAAAACTCAATATAATGATGCTGGATTTATTTATATGAAAATCTTGAAAAGAATATCATCATATCCAAATTATACTAATATTAATATTCCATTAAGGTAAAGGGAAATAAAATATTATAGTTATATAAAATTTTGAATAAATCAAATATCAGTATATCAAAGTCAGACTGTGCTTCATAATTTATTTCATTAGGATTTTTATTTAAATGTATTTAGTAAATGAAAATTCAAGAATTCTATAACAAATTAATTATAAAAATAATTGTACATTTTTTATCTGAAACTAAAATAGTTTCATAATTGAATAATTTAATTTAGAATAATAAAATAAATCTACATTAAAATTGTTTAATTATATTTAAAAATTTATAAACTTCTAAACCTGTTTTCACTTACTTTATCTATACTTCTTATACAGTATTTTAAAGAAAAATGCAAATCAGAATAAATAATACATTTAAATCCATCTCTTTCATATTCTTCTACACGCTTTGTATATTTGTCTAGAAAGTTTATGTTAAATTAAACGCAAAATAATTAGCAATAGTTGCAATGACATTATAATTCAAATTAAAAAATCGACAAAAATTATAAAAAACTTTTACCACTTGATTTATATTCTAACTAACATTAGTTCTATGTAGAATTGTTCGCTATTTTGAAATTTAAAATTATATAATTTTATGTAATTAGGTTATAGATAGTTAAGTAATTAAAAAAAAAACTTATAAAAATTAAAAATTAAACTTTATAACAATTAAAACATTATAAAATTTTGCAAAAAGGTTTAAATTTAATTTATTGGAAGAATAAATTTAAGCGATACACTCATGCTTATTATAATGCTTAGTTTTAAATAAACTTACCCTAACTTTAATAATTAACTATAACTCTAATCACCCCATATGAGATAGTGATAGCTGTAATTTCATGCAGTAAAAAAAATAAAGTTCCTAAATTACATTGTAAAAAATGAAACTCAGAGGAGAGTATGATAGTTTATTTGTCTAAATCACGTACTTGTATTACATCAAATGCACGGGTACACTCATTAACTAAAATATCTTTAATTTTAATACATCATTAATTCTTAGATTGCATGATAAAATTCCCTTTCCTCTATATCCCATATGTTTATTCTTTTATAATACATTAATCGAGAATAAATATATTAAAAAGTATATTTAAAAAGTAATACAAAATATGTTTCAGTTTTTTTATTAGAAAAATTATAATCAAAAATAATCCTAACAATAAAAAACAAGAAAAAAATAACAATATGGAAGATTTGCTATTAAAATTGAGTTACGAATACAGTAATTCATAAGATCCATTATGTGATTTTAATATAGCAAACCTTCTATATCTTTATTTTTACCTAAGAATTGTGGATGTTAGACTTTCATTTGTCAATGCTTGACAAAATTTATTAATTAGAATAAATTATTTTCTTATCTGTAAGAATTATATTAAACTCAAAAGTTTTTGATGCTCATATCGCTTGCATTGTAAAATTATCTTCAGATGGGATTACTATAAGTCAAATCATATCTTCATAGTATTTAGATAGTGTCTCTTTCAGTTTATAAACGAATTCAATCCCTACATTTAAATAATGATTATTTTTTAATTTCTATCTTAATTGTACAAAATTATTAGTTTTTACTGAGTTTTTTTCTTCATTCCTTGTATTGGATCACAAATGGGAATCTTACAAGATTCCAATTATATTAACACCACCGTCATCTAATATAGGACTATAAAAATTAATAAATAAAATAAATTGAGTAATTGCGTCATCATCATCAAGAATCAAGAAAGAATATTCACAGTTGTATGTATTGCGACCACAAAATATTTTCACGCAATATCACATCTATTTTTTGAATATTCTGAAGATAGAATTTTTGGTATGTTATATTTTATTTATCATATATTATTTGTTACAGGAACTACAGTTTGAACAATTCCCTAAATTAGTGATGTAAATATCTCATAGCATGTCTCAAACTATCCCACATTATATCCAATAATTTTCTATGCCAACACTGCCCTTAATATTAGTTATCTTATCTAAAAAAAATTAATGTAAAAATAAACATCTTTAATTAATTAAAAAAATCTTAAAATGAATGTATTTAAATAAATGAACAATTCTCATACTTGAAAATACATTATCTCTAAAAAATGTATAATAAAATCTACAATTTGAATTTAAATATAAATAAGAATTTTATGCATTAAATAATTAATAAGAAATCTTAAAAACGTACTCAAGTATTTTTTTTAATGTGAAGAATACCCATAAATTCAGTTCCTATATCAGAAGATGTAAAAGGAGCAGGCATATTTGATAATAAATAAGTTCTGCAATCTTGTTTTTCGAAAGGAACACCTATTCAAAAAAGTCAAAAATGACATAGTCATCAATGTAGTGAAGTTGAAATATTAAAGTTTTGTTGTGTATTTCTGATGAGGGATCTTTACGTATTTAATAAAACAAATATTAAATGATATTCACTAAATTGATTATATAGAAACAACTTTTAATAAAATTTATACACATATTGCTTGAAAGATGATAATTGTACAAATCAATTTAAGCATGTGGAGTCAACTAATCACCCCAGTATTACTACTAAGTTTTTCAACTACATGTGACTTTTAGTCAGTATATTAGCATTAAGTAATTGAGTTCTCAGAATACTTATGAAAATAGAAAACACAGAGGTATAATGCAGGGTGACAAATACTATACTATTCTGAAAATAAGCAACAAGTAACAAATAAATATTTATTATTATATATGTGATAATAATACAATAAAATATGAGTGACAAATAAATAAATTACCATAAAAGAAGCATATCACAGATTGCTTATTTTCAAAACAGTATGGTATAAACAGCCCTAACATCATCACCAAAAAATAGTAGCCAGATTTTATTTGCTAGGTTACATATACTTATTAAGGGTGACATAAAATTGTGATAATTAGCATTTTTCTCTCAAAATAATTTCTAAGTTTTCAGAGTACTTAGTAAATTGAAGAATGGTTGGAATGTAATGTGATGTAACAAATTTGCTAACCCCCTTAAACTAATCCTAATTCTATCCTAATCCTAATCTTAATCCAAACCCTAACTCTAATATTAATCCTAATAACAAATACCTAAAAAATAAAATCCAACTATCATTTTTTGGTGGAAACGCTATGTAAACTTAGTGATAATACTGAAAAAGATATATCCGCGTATTTTTGGAATCACATGTTGATCACGATATTTTTAAAATTTTTTTATTTGATATATTGACACGTCTTTACATTTATAAAGAGAGATTTTTTTTATTAGAAATTATTTTAATATAATTTATTATACATTATACAATTTTTATATACTAATAAGAGACAAGCCATATTATATTATTATGAAAAAATTTGTCAATATCTTCAAAATTATTTTGTAAAATATTCGAACTTAATAATAAAACAAATACAGCTTTATAGCAATATTTCATATCTAAATATCTAACAAATAAGTGTTTAACTATTATTTAATAGTAACTATTATATTTGCAAAATATTAAAAAAGTGAATTTATATATCCTTAGCATTACAAACTTCACGAATATGAGACTTAAGTAATTTTAAACTTGCTAAATAACTTTACTTAAAGTAATTTTATATAATTTATTTGATCAAATTTTCTATATTTCATCTGAAACAATATGTATAAAAAAAGTAAAAGAATTTTTTTTGTAAAAAATATCACTTTAAAATTTTTTTCTGTAATCTGAAATATACAAAATTATTGATAATTATTTTATTTGTATTTTTTTTTAAAAAAAAATAAAAAATAATAATTGTTTTTAAAAAAAATCAGATTGATTATAGTATTTATAAATATATAAAATAAAAGTGTGAGCAAAATCAAAATCTTAAGGTTGAAACATTTCAGCTTTCAAGAACTAAAATCTAAAACTTTTCAATAATTTGAAACTAAGATAAAATTAGCAAAACTGGCAAAATTGGCAAAACTAGATGATACTAGTAAAACCATTCAAAACTAGTTAACCAATCAAAATAAATGCTGATTTAAAACTTTAATACTATTTAAAACTAATCTGTACTAATTAATTAATAAATTAATTAAAGTTGCTATACTAATTAATATGTTATTTACTCATAATATACAATTAACATATAATTTATTATTTATTAATTCAATATATCTAAAAATAAAAATTTTACACTTAAAAAAATAAAGCAATTGAAAATGAAAAATATATTTTATACTTCGTAAAACTAAATATAGTTTGTTAATAACTGATCATCAAAAAATAGCAACCAAAATTAGAAATTGAATATCACCTTTTTTAGATCAACTAATACTATATTAAAAAAATAAATATTATTTATCATAATATTAATTTTTTATTATTATTCATTCCATTCAAAAATTAAAAATAAATCTAACGCTATTATTAATCATTAACTAAAGTAATTATTTTATATTTTCAAAGAAATTACAAAATTAAGAAAATAAAAATTAATATTTTAATTTTCATTTAAAATCAAATCAGCTTTTCTTTTGAGATTCCATTCTTTTTCAATATTATTATTATTTTAAATGCTAATTGTCTCATTATTATCACTATCAGTAACATCAAAAGTATCAACAATTATATCCCCTAAATCTTTTGTAAAATCATCAGCATGAAGGTTTAATAATTCTTCAATATTAAGTATTTTTTCCTCAGAAATTGGAAAAATATTTTGTTCTACTTCATTAATAAATTCTTCTTTTAAGTTTTCATCATCATAAAGATTTACATTATATAATATTTCATTTAAATTTCAATGGTCTTATTAATAGAAAAATAAGATAATTTATTTTTTGAGTTTACAAGATAAAAAGCAGAAAGTTTTTGCATATTTTTAATTTTACCTAACGAAAGTTACGTATGACATTTATCATAATACTATCCTAATATTAACCAAATCCTCTCACAACTAGTTGCATATAATGTTATTGCAAATAACTTATTGGCTAATTGACAAATATGATCCTCATTTTTTGGAAAGCTATTCTCAATAGAAAACTACCAGGCAGAAAGAGATTCATTATCATCAAAAAAATATCAAAAAGTATAACATGACGTCGATAATTTCTCATTTGAGCTATTAATACTTTTCTTTCCTTTGTTATTTTATTTATTTTTTATAATATTCATCTGCTATAAGAAGAATTCGTTAAAATGTTTCTCTTGCTCAAACTAAATTTATAAATAAATTATAATTATTTAATTATTTTATAATATTTAATTTTTTAATAAAAAATATATATTATTTAATTTACCTTTATATCCAAGATGTAAAAAAAGCATAAAATATAAGCATTATCATTAAAATTAGCAAATCATTTATTAAAAATAGCAATTGATTGTTAACGAAAAGTATAATGATCATTTTTAGAAAGATTTTTTATAGCTGCTATTAAATGAACTAAACCAATAAAACAATCTGCTAATAAATAATCTTGTGATTTAAGAGTAGATATAGCTAATTTAACTGAATAAAATATGAATGCTAAAGCACGCAAATCATCAAAAAATACCTTTATACGTAATATTGATTGTACTAAAATATTTAAAACTTTCACATAATTATTAAAAATCTATAAAATAAGATAAATAAAATTAATTTAAATTTAAAATTATTAAATATAATTAAATTATTTATTATTTACAGTTTCTAATAGTATTTTATGCCTTATAATAGAAATACACAATCATACATTATATGCCAACATATTTTTACCTATCATTTAAGACCTTCACCTTTAATTAAATTTTCTTCAGCTAGTTTTTTAAGAATATCACCTATAATATAATTTAAATTAATAATATTAATAAAAGAATTTATTAAAATAATAAATAAAATTAAATAATAATAAATTTTTATTTATATACTTATAAGATAACATTTTTTAAAATAAGTAATTAAAGTATTATAGCGTTTAAGCATTCTATCTATAAATAGAGTATTACAAATATCTTTTGAAATTAGATTAATAGCATGTGCTATACATCTAATATTTAAAATATTTGGATATTTTTTAGTAATAATTTGTCACACAGTTTGAATATTAGGACCAGCATCTGTTATAATAGCAGATATTTTTTCTGAATTAACTTTTTCTAAAACTAAATCTATTTTTTCTGCTAATAGTTCTTAAGTATGCCTTTTATTAAATAAGTTTTGAAAACTCCATAAATATTGATGATGATCAGATGTATGTAAAACAAAATTTCAAATTGATTCATTAGAAGAATTACTCTATCTATTATAAGCTAAATAATTAATTAATTATAATTTTTAGAATTTAATTTTATAAAAATATAAAAATAAAAAAAAATAAAAAAAAACTTACCTAATGTTAGATTCTTAAAATTTTTTAATTGTTTAATTATTTCTTGATTAATAAAAGTTGTTTCTTATACTAAATGTTATTTAAAAAAAAATATTTTTTGATAAAGATTCATATGCTAGACGTAAAGTTTTTAACAATTCAATAAAGAATGGATTTTTAATAATGTGAAAAGGAATTCTATAAATAATAAATGCTTTTAATAATGTGCAAGTTATCTCTTTAGTATATTCAAGTGTAAGTTTAGTATTTTTAATATAATCAAAAAGTTTTATTTAAGTTAGCTGAAATAGTTGGTAATAAAGTTTTTATTTTTTTGAAGAAGGTTCACTAGTTTCACCTACTTTTATTGTTAAATGTTCTAAAAAAAGTCCTGAATTTCTGTTGAAACTTTTACACACAAATTTTCTAAATGATCTTTAAGAATTGCTGATGAGCTTTTATACTAAAGACTTCACAAAAATTACATGTCACGTTCTAATGATCTTTTAAAATTTGCTTTTCTTAATTGAATATATGTTTCTCAAACTATTTATTTAAGTTTTCCACTAACTTTTCATTTAGGTAATGAAGTATCATCAGTTAAAGTATTTAAATTAGCTTCCATTTTGTAAGATGTGAATGCATTAATATTTGTTTTATCAATAATATTATATATTTGATTTTCACGTTGTGATGGGTAAAATTTTAGATAGATTTAATTAGTAGAATATGAAGTCAATTTTATTGCCATGTAGATCTTTGATGAAGGTCATTTTGTCCATTTTATTGTCATTAATTAATTATGCAAATCCTTAGATGTTAATTTTATTACCTTTGATAATTATGTAGATCATAGATGTCTATTTAGTTGCCTGCAAATCTGGCAATTTTATTAACATGGCAACTTTATTGCCTGGTGAAATAATAACTTTATTTTCTTCGATATATTTAATTTAGTTTATTTTATTATTTATTCAACATGTATAAATATCTCTGTATTTTCTTTGAGTCTTAGCAATGACAAGATTAAAACTATTATAAATTATCTGTGACCCTTTGTATTCGTGCAATCCTTTTTATTAGAAACTTATTATATAATATTATATTAATTCGCTGTATTAACTTAGAGTCTCTAAAGCGTAATCTCTGAAATATCTTTAAATTATTTTGTGTTTATTTTGTGTTTATTTCACGTGATTTATATTGAGAATAATTCTTCGACGTTATTGTGAATCCTCATCTATGATTCCTTAAGTAATTGTCTTAGTTTTATTTACCCTTTTTGAGATTTTATTTGAAGTTACGAAACTAACGTAATAATATGAATAATTAAGTTTCAGAGAATTTCAATTAATTCAGATTGAATTTCAGATTTGGACTCAATCAGACATTTTGAAAATTTTTTATTAAGGCATAACTAATATCGCTTAGATTTTAGATTCAGATCAAATGTAATAATTAGGTTTTATCTAAACCTTTACCTCTAATAAAAAATTTATGATAAATTTTTAAGTATAATTAAATTAAATAAAAAAGTTACTAAATTTTTTTAATTAAAAATATAAAAATAAAGAATTTTTAATTAAATTAATTATAATAATAAAAAATCCTATTATACTAGATCTTAAACAGTTTTATGAAGTCTAATTTAATAAATTATAGGACTGCGAATCTAGGATTGTCCTATATAAATTAAAACTTGTAATCCTAAAACTGCAATTTTATAGAAAATAATTATTCAAGTTGAATAATTTTTTATCATTTAAATCAAATAATTCATTATCATTTTTCTTGAATGATTTTTTATTATTTAAGTTAAACAATTTATTATCATTTTCTTAAATGATTTTTTTATCATTCAAATTAATTGATTTTTATTATTCTTCTTAAACAATTATTTCTTTAATCATTCAAGTTGAACAATTTATTATCATTCTTTTTGAATGATTTTTTATTATTTAAATCAAATAATTTATCATCATTTTTCTTAAATGAATTTTTTTTTAAATGATTTTTATCATTCAAGTCGAATGATTACTTATTATTCTTCTTACATGATTTCTTTTATTATTCAAGTTAATGATTACTTATAATTCTATTTAAATAATTTTTTATTTTCATTCAAGTCAAACAATTACTTATTATTTTTCTTATAATTTAAGTCAAATGATTTTTTATCATTCTTCTTAAACTATTTTTTAATCATTTAAGTTAAATAGTTTATCATAGAAGTGTGCTCCAAATCTGATCAATCTGAATATCTAGTCATCTATCCGAAATTTGACCAGATTTAGATTGATCCATTTATATCACTGGATTAACCGGATGGATCATCAGATATCTAGTAAACAAATTGAATGATAAATTCAACTTAAGTAAGCATAAATTATTTTTTATTTTTATTTTTTTTTTTACAATAATGATAATATTAAATCTATGTATTACATCACTTATTCACACACACACACACACATACACTCATAACATACACACACATATATATATACACACACACACATACTCTCTCTCTCTCTCTCTCTTTCTCTCTCCTCCTGGACCTTTTACTTCAAATTTTGACTTGAACGGCTTGAATTCAAACGGTAAGTGCAAATTCTTCCTTTTTTGTCTTGAAAACGTTACTAACTTTTATTTTACTTCTTTTCTTTAGGGAATGCCTTCTTGGACCTGGATTTCAGCTGAGCTATGAAGGTAAGTTGGTGTTTTTGTTTTTTCTATCATTGGGAATGTCATTAACGTTTCTTTTACTTCTTTTCTTTAGGGGACGCCTTCCTGGACTGGATTTCTGCTTGGACTATAAAGATAAGGTGGTGTAGAGGATTGTTTTTGATTTTCTTTGTCTTTGGAATGCCATTAACATTTCTTTTGCTTCTTTCTTTAGGGAATGTCTTCTTAGACCTGGATTTCGATTTGTGTTATGAAGGTAAGGTGGTATAGAGGATTCTTTTTTGTCTTTGAAACGCCATTAATGTTCCTTTTGCTTCTTTTCTTTAGGGATACCTTCCTGAACTTAGATTTCGGCTTGGATTATGAAGGTAAGGTGGTGTGGAATTATTTTTGTTTCTTTATCTTTAGAATGCCATTAACATTCCTTTTGCTTCTTTTCTTGTAGTTTTATTTTATTTTTCTTTGTCTTTGGAACACTATTAATGTTTCTTTTACTTTTTTTCTTTAGGGAACACCTTCCTGGACTTGGATTTTAGCTTAAACTATAAAGGTAAGTGGTGTGGAAAATTGTTTTTGTTTCTTCTTTGTCTTTGAAACGCCATTAATGTTCCTTTTGCTTCTTTTCTTGTGATTTTATTTTGTTTTTCTTTGTCTTTAGAACGCCATTAATGTTCCTTTTGCTTCTTTTCTTGTGATTTTATTTTGTTTTTCTTTGTCTTTAGAACGCTATTAATGTTTCTTTTGCTTCTTTTCTTTAGGGAATGCCTTCTTGGATCTGGATTTCAGCTTGGGTTATAAAGGTAAGTGATGTGGGAAATTATTTTTGTTTCTTCTTTGTCTTTAGAATGCCATTAACGTTCCTTTTGCTTCTTTTCTTGTGATTTTATTTTGTTTTCTTTGTCTTTGAAACGCTATTAATGTTCCTTTTGCTTCTTTCTTTAGGGGATGTCTTCTTGGACCTGGATTTCAGCTTGGGTTATAAAGGTAAGTGGTGTGGGAAATTATTTTTGTTTCTTTTTTGTCTTTGGAATGCCATTAATGTTCCTTTTGCTTCTTTTCTTTAGGAAACGCCTTCCTGGACCTGGATTTCTGCTTGGGCTATGAAAATAAGGTGGTGTAGGGATTGTTTTCATTTTTTATCTTTGAAATGCTATTAATATTCCTTTTACTTTTCTTTAGGGGACGCCTTCCTAGACTGGATTTCTGTTTAGGCTATAAAGGTAAGGTGGTGTGGAGGATTGTTTTTGATTTTCTTTGTCTTTAGAACGCCATTAACATTCCTTTTGCTTCTTTTTTAAGGGATGCTTTCTTGGACCTGAATTTCGGTTTGGAATATAAAGGTAAGGTGGTGTGGGGATTCTTTTTTGTCTTTAGAACGTCATTAACATTTCTTTTGCTGTTTTTCTTTAGGGGACGCCTTCCTGGACCTGGATTTCAGCTTAGATTATGAAGGTAAGTGGTGTGAGAAATTGTTTTTATTTCTTCTTTGTCTTTAGAATGCCATTAATGTTTTTTTTGCTGCTTTTCTTGTAGGATTTTTTTTTATTTTTCTTTATCTTAGAATGCTATTAACGTTCTTTTTGCTTCTTTTCTTTAGAAGACGCTTTCCTGGACTTGGATTTCAGCTTGGGTTATTAAGGTAAGATGATGTGAGATTGTTTTTGTTTTTTATCTTTGGAATGCCATTAACGTTCCTTTTGCTTTTTTTCTTGTGAATTTATTTTGTTTTTCTTTATCTTTAAAACGCTATTAATATTCCTTTTACTTCTTTTCTTTAGAAGACGCCTTTTTGGACCTGGATTTCAGCTTGGATTATAAAGATAAGTGGTTTGGGAAATTGTTTTTATTTCTTCTTTGTCTTTAGAACGCTATTAATGTTCATTTTACTTCTTTTCTTGTGGTTTTTTTTTGTTTTTCTTTGTCTTTGGAATGTTATTAACATTTCTTTTGCTTCTTTTCTTTAGGGAACGCCTTTCTGGGTCTGGATTTCAGCTTGAATTATGAAGGTAAGTGATGTGAGAAATTGTTTTTATTTCTTCTTTGTTTTTAGAATGCTATTAACATTCCTTTTGCTTCATTTCTTTAGGGGACGCCTTCCTAAACCTGGATTTCTGCTTGGACTATAAAGGTAATGTGATGTGGAAATTGTTTTCATTTCTTTTATCTTTGGAACCCCATTAATGTTCCTTTTACTTTTCTTTAGGGGATGTCTTCCTGGACTTGGATTTCGGCTTGAGTTATGAAGATAAGGTAGTGTGGAATTGTTTTTGTTTTTTTATCTTTAGAACGTCATTAACGTTCCTTTTGTTTCTTTTCTTATAGTTTTTTTTTATTTTTCTTTGTCTTTGAAATACTATTAACATTCCTTTTGCTTTTTTTCTTTAGAAACGCCTTTCTGGATCTGGATTTCAGCTTGGGTTATGAAGGTAAATGGTGTGGGAAATTGTTTTATTTCTTCTTTATCTTTGGAACACCATTATCATTCCTTTTGCTTCCTTTCTTTATGGGACACCTTCTTAGATTGTGATTTCGACTTAGATTATAAAAGAAATAGATAAATTTCACTTTTTGATTCAAAAATAATTTTGGCGTAAAATTTACACACACTTTAAATGGCTAATTAAAAAAGGATAGATCTGCTTTTGTAAAACAATTAAGTTATTCTATAAAATTTCTATATAAAGCTTTTGTTTTATCTAACTTTAAAAAAGATTAGTTGTTTTATAAAAATATTTGTTACACATACTCCTTTTTTTTGATTTATACATCCTTTTTTTTTTCACATGCGCGCTCTTTTTTTTTTGTAAAAAGTTTTCACATTTTTTAATAAATTTTAATAAATTTATAAACATGGATTCAAGTTCTATTGAAAATAATCAAAATAATTCAAATAAAATTCAAAAAAAAGAGGAGGGTCACAAAAAAGAAGTTGGGTATGAGATTGGTTTGTATCTAATGATGGAATTGCTACATGTCAAATAGAGGTTATTACAAGTAAAATATGTGGTAAAAAATATCAACATGGAAGTTCAACAGGCATCTTAATAGACCATTTAAGTAGTAAGCATCAAATAACTAAAAAAACAATTAAGCAAAA
>CAJVPQ010000382.1:0-29359 GCA_910591825.1 Funneliformis caledonium
TAGGACTTAGGAAATAAACCAGTAGATTACTGCGTACATTAAAAAGAAACAACACTCGAACACCTCGTTTAACTGTAACGATCTACTAAAATTGCACGTTAACAGTACTTTATACTGAAATATCAATAATAATATGTGTCATTATTAAAAATTACAACTTTTGCAAATCCTAAAATAAATATTATGATAAGAGTTCTACATTGCAAAATTGCTTTAACTTATACAAAAATTTTTCATAAAAAAATTTCAAGAGCTCAAATCTGATTATTAGCATTACTGATGTAATATGAAAAAGTATTATTTGACAAGTATTTTTTTATAAGTGGTTTAATTTCTGCAACCTTTACATCAATGTCAAACATTTCATTATTTCTAAAAGACAGAATGAAAAATGTAAAAAAAGATATGTAGATTCTCTGATAAAAGCTTTTATATTATTTCAGATAAGATAGGTACATAAAAATCTTTCTGAGATATTACATCTTAATCCTCTAACAGCTCTTATAATTGAACGAACTAAATCTTCTTAGAACTTTGATCTACTTAATATAATGCATTTAATTTATCAATACTAAGAATCAGAATTTTAATGTCAGTATTTATATCCTTAAAAATTACCTCAAGTTAAAGATGGCACCTCAATTAGTTGTATCAGGTAACAAATAAGCATCACAATGTTGCAACAAATTGCAACATTATTAAAATTTAAGTTACAACAGGTGACAAATAAGCGTCACAATGTTGTAACGCCATCTTTACCTCAAGTGCTCTATATATTGTAAAATAATTTATATTTGCATATTGATTACAGAATTTGTAAATGTGTAACTTTTAGAAATAAATATTTATAAAGAATACGTAACCTAACCAATGCTTCACCTTTAATTTCAGTATCTGTAATATCAACATTACTATCATTACTAAATGTCATATTAATAGTAATATTTTATTTTTATAAACTACATTCTTAAGCTCACTTACTGCATTTAAATATTGCTGAACATAATATAGCAAATCTGAAAATTCTTGAAGAATCCAACTTTTGCTAGTATCAAGTCTACCAATTAGGATAGGAATAGGATAAAGTAATCAGTCTCTTATTTTTTATATTGTAAACCTTTTATGCATACCATTTCTATTTTCATTACTATTCCACAAGCTTTGTATTAAATTTTCTCATTCCTTTAAAGAAAAAATAGAACTAAAGGAGCTTATAAATTAAAAATAATAGTATTAATAAGTATTTAATCAGATTAAGCAATTATTTGAGTATAGAGACTATTATATTTTAGATAGTTTAATATCTGAGTTTCATTTAAAATGCTTTATTCATGATAAATTGATTCAGAATTATTCAGTTAAGACTCTTACTAATATCTAATTAATATGAAAAACTAAATAAAAATAAGTAAATAAAATAAATGAATAAAAAATAATTTTTGTATATTTTTTTATGTAATTTGTTCATTATTTTTTTCATTAAATTTGGATAATTTATCCTGCAACTTTATCGTCTGGTTCTTCTACTTCACTTTCATTATTTCTAACTTCTTCTTTTTTTCTTTAACTTGTTTCTTAGTTTTTCACACTCTTTTCTCTATTCTTCATTCCTTTCTTCTCTATTTCTCTGATTTTTATATTTTTTTTCTTTCTACTCTTTTCGAATTCCTCAACTTCTTTTCTGCTTTATTCAATCTATTCTTTGCAATGTTTAATTCTTTTTCGATATTTTCAAATGTTACCATTTTTTAAAAATTTTTTTTAATTTTAACCAGTATAATGGACATTCATTATATCATGTGGTGATAAAATCAAATATCGATCTTTTTATATCATGTAATATTCAATTTTAATTGATTTAAGTAATAAAAAAATATCAATAATATTTCAAATGTTAAAATTATACATATTACAATATATTTTATTTAATAACTTATAATTTATTAAGTTTAAAATATTTTTAAAGTCTACCAATAATTTTTCTATTATTGCTACTTCTTTATTATCTAATATTTCATTTTTTTATAATCTTTTTATATAGGATTTTCATTAAAAATAACACCTTTTTTATAGAATTTTTTACAATTATTATTTTATTCTGAAAAACATTTATGATGAAAAGTATGATCATATACAAATAATATATCTTCTTCTTAATTTAAACATTTACATTAATCACAAATATTATTAAATAGTGGTTTAAATATATGATATCTAGTGTATTTATAATTTTACTTTTTAATTTAATATTATAAGTTTCTTTAATTTTCTACTTTTTTTCTAATTTTTATGATTATTACAAAAAAATATAGATATATTTAATATTTTTATATTTTTGATTTAATGTTAATTCAAGAATTTTTATATAAAAAATTTATAAAAAAATGGCTGAAAAATATTTTTTAATAGTCTAAAACTAATCTTTCTATTTTGATAATTTTTATGATGATCAATTTTGTACCAATCAAAATTAATAATTATGTGATATTTCAAAAATAATCATCATAAAACTCAACCAATAAAATCGCAGATAAGTTAAATATCTATTATGCTATTTTGACCAATAATAAATTTAATAAATTAATGGATACATGACTTTTAAAATTTTAAATGTCTAAAAAAGAGGTCATCTAAAATAGGAGTAAATCACATAATATGATCACGATTGACCAAAAGTATTATATGATTTTTTATTAGAATACAAAATGATAATTGGTTAAAAAATGTGTTCTGGCAAAGTAAAATTTCTTAAAAATATCAATAAATCATTAATAAAAAATTAAAAAATTTTAAAAGAATATTAAATAATTAATTAAAATAAAAAATCCACCTATATTTATTGTTTTTATTGTTTTATTTGAATTTAAAATGTAATTTTTTTTTTATATTTACATAATAAAAAATTCGTAAAATTTCTAAAAAAAAAAATAAAGTTTTATTTACAAAAAATCATAAAGCTTTTATTTACTTAAAAAAAATTGTAAAGCTATTATTTACATAAAAAAAATTCATAAAGTTTTTTTACATAAAAAAAATCATAAAATTTTTTTTACATAAAAAAATTTGTAATAATCTTAAGAAATCAAGCCTACACAATAATCAGAGCCTAATACAACCTTGTTTATTTATTAGTATCAAAATACTAATAAATAATTCTAAGTTTTTCGGCTTAAATTATTATTAAAATGTGAAATAATCAGATTCACAGAGACTTCTAATATAGAAATGAAAGATTGCGTCTTTTTGATATCACTTATCTCTTCAATATATTAATACTTATCATGCATTTTTCAGTTAATTCATCTATAGCAATTCTTCGATTCTCAGCATTTTTCTATTACTCTGTCTAAATATATTCTATAAATGATTCTCAACTTTCATATACTTAAAATCTGCTTTCTTCAAATATTTTGCGAAATATTTGCTATATATTGGCAGTCAACAATTTATTATCATACATGTATTCGTAAAAAATATGCTTGAAAGCAATAAATATTAATGGTGAAACAAGCAGTAACAATTAAGAAAAATAAGACTTTATGTACTTTTTTCTTTTTAGGTCTATTCATCTCAGCACAGCCTTCTCTAATGATTAATTGTTAAAATAGGAATAGGAATTTTTAGATTTCTTCAAGAATATTATTATTAATATTATATAAAGATATTTTTTTGATACGAAAATCAAAGGATACACTTTTAGCTTTAGATCTTTTTTTGCAATTAATATTAACAATTTTGTGAGCAACACTTAAAATATGATCAGTTTAACTTGTCTTAATCTTATATCTAAAAAAAGAGAAATATTAAAAGAAATGAAGGAAAAAATAAAATAATTCAAAACAAAAAAGGATTTAAAAAGATAAATATTAATATAATTACATTAGATTAATAAAAGGTCTATGAGTCAGACATGCGAGTAAAATAGCTAAATAAAAATCATCACATACAGATCAAATCATGTGATAAAGATATTATTTTTTTTAATTCACTATGAAAAGATTCTAGCAAATTCGTTAAAGTGATTTGTAAAAGTAAGAAGAATGTTACTAAGCTCATAAGTCCCATTTCTTGGTATTTTTCATATAATTTTTTTAATATAACTTTGTATAAAGAAATAGAACAAAAATTAATAGCATCTTGAATAAGACTTTCATATCTAATCTTTATTTTTTATACATTATTATGATCATGATATCTCAGGCTTTTTTATAAATTTTTTGCATTCATATTCTTTTAATATGAACAACACAAAGGAGAATTTGATACTCTTGTTCACCAGTGATCATGCTGGAAAATGTTTTTTTAATGCTCTTAGTTTCGATAATACTATGATCTAAAAGTATATAATAGGGACTAACAATAATACTTATTGCAGATTATTATTAAAGCTTTTGCAACTGTATCTGCATTCTTATTGCTTATGAAAAAATGGGCGTCTATATTCTAACATCCATAAGCAGTATTGTTATAGGACATTGATAGGATACTGATGAGATATAGATGGGACAGATAGGATATTTGGGATATAGTGTAAGACAGGTTAGGATATATAGCTAGGATAACAAATCTTTAGAACATTAAAAATATACATCACTATCCATAAGTATTACAGACGTAAAAGTAAATAGACACTAATTGTACTGATTTGTTTTATGTGTTGAATCTATAAGCATTAACTATCTATGATGCTCAAGTTTCTTTAGTTGCTTTAGATGTGCAAATACAATACCTATGGTAAACCATTTAGAAATGTAATACTTTTTGACATAATATTCTTGCTCTGTTAAATAAGAAATAGACTTTGGAATATCTAATTTTAAATTCAAATTTTCAATAAGATAAGTTTCTGCAAGCTCATGAACTTTATATTTGATGTTTGCTACTTCTTTGCGTTTTAGTTTACGTGTAGGTTCACCAAGACTTAACTCTAATGTTATATATTTCTTGATGGCAGATGTGATTGTTGGAGGCAAAAAATTTTTAGTTACTTCTATTTTAACTAAACATCTAATAGCTTTTGACTATTTTAACCTATCGATTTTTGATAAAGAATGAGTATGGTTGGAGGAATTTTTATATCTTTCTACTTAAATTATATTTGAAGAAGTTATTCAAAAACTTTAATCATCTGCCAGATGGTCATATTCTAATTATTCAGCCTTTTTTATTTGAGACATTTTCTTTTTGTCAGTTACTTGATTCGTGGTACTTCATAAAATGACAGGCAAAGATTTTTTGAATATTACTGTTTATATATTTATACGGTCCTATTTTGTCTAAATATTCGAAATTAACGATTACTACTCTTTATTAAAAACCTTTATTGGAATTTCTAAAATGTAGTTTACATCAAAAAAAAGATCCTGTTTTTTGTCTGATGTAAGATTTGATGCTAATGTTATTAGAGAAGAAGAAGCTAGAACAGACATGTTTTTTTGAAAAAAAAAATAAATGCATGATATTTGATAACACAAACTAAACCAATTATTATTTGACACTCCCGACTAATCCCGAAATTGTATCACGTGATTTGTCCCGCTTTAGAAACTTACCTAGCGTCACCTAGAAAAAATGGTAGCCAGATTTTATTTGCCGGGTATTTATTATTAGGGTTAGTATTAGAGTTAGGGTTTGGATTAGGATTAGGATTAGGGTAGAATTAGGATTAGTTTAAGGGGGTTAGCAAATTTGTCACATCGCGTCACATCCCAGCCGTTCTTCAATTTACTAAGTATTCTGGGGACAGAAATAAAAATGCTAATTGTCACAATTATATGTCACCCCTAATAAGTATATGTGACCCGGCAAATAAAATCCGGCTACCATTTTTTCTAGGCTGTTCCGCTTTAGACGACCTCCTAAAAAATACAAACACGTGAAAACTAAAAGGATATCACTTTCGTAACCAAAGAGAATGAGAAGTATGACCGATTATTCAAATACATAGAGATTGATCTAATTGATAATTACTTTTATTGAAATTATTAATCAAAGTAATACAACACATTTGGAAATGAATTAGAAAATCAAAGAATTATAACGGTTCGAGAGGATGGAGATTACAAAGATAAAAATAAGAATAAGAATTCGCGAAAGCAATAAAATTTTAATTTATATTATATTTATATTATATTATTATTATTATATACCATTAATATTTATAATTTTTTAGAATATCGTTAACAATGGCGCGAAAAGTATTGCCTTTTTTTATCCAACAAAAGAATTTCGCGAGATGACGGAGAATTACATGGCCGAAAAAATAAATTTTAAATTATTGAATTATAAATATAAGAAAATCTTACCAAATAAAAATAAAATGGTTAGAAATAAATCAGTATATCAGATTATTAAAAGTATGCATCATTTTTTTACATGAAAAAGAAAACGATCTAACAAGAGAAATAATAATAATTCAGTAATAGCATTATATTAACTGTGTTTGAAGTTTGCTTATCTCTACCATTTTTATTGCTTTTATCATCGAAACAAATTTCTAGAAACTGACGAGTTCTGATACTTATGTCCCAACCAATTTTTACTAACCTTTGTTAAATATAATAAAACAACCACCACGATGTTATAATTCTTGAATACTTTTATTAATAATTGAAGAAATACACCTTTGATCAGTTACAATATAATAAATTATCAACTTAAGTTTCTTTTCATTAACTAATGAAGGATCTGTAAAATATAATACATAATTCTCCTTCAATTATGATTCACTAGAAATTACTTTATGGCATCTTTCAACTAATAACAACATGGTTTTCACAAATTCAACCAAATTCAAATTATTTGGCTCTGCACCAAGAATATCGTTTACTGTCCATTTAGCAACCTGACCACTTTTAATCTTAGAGTTCTGTTCAAATGATTGTCTATGTTTTTCGTTATAAATCTATTTTTATTTTTTAAAAAAAAAAAATAAAAATAAAAAAGTAAATAAATATATATAAAAATGTAAAATACCTTATTAATTCAAAATGAATAAAATACTATCAACGTTCTTACCTCAATTGTATAATGCACTTCACCATATCCAGTCTTTCCTAATATTTTATTGGTATTATTTTGTTCGACAAGAGGTATCTTTTCGACACGAGCCAGCTCTGCGACAAAAGGCTCGTGCAATTTGTATTTTGTAATTTGTTTAAAGTTAATAGACTTCACAGTAAGGAAATCCCCAACGTTCTCGAATGTGATCATTTGGTTAGTTGGGCTAACTGATGTCTTCTTGATAAATGTGCTGAATGGTTTAACATCGTGACGAATAGCGCGTCTTGTAGCCAAAATCATGGAGAAATCGGATTTTCTGATGAACACAAGTTAAATAGGGTTAGAATAAATAATAATAATAAATAAGATATATATATATATATATCAATGAAAATTCCTACCGATCTAATATCGTCCAATCTATTTCTACAGGGCTATTCCATGGTAGCATGACTTTTTCTAAAGACACGTAACCCATTTTAACATACATGAAAACCTTAGAATAAGCGCCATGTGGAGTGTTTGTTGCATCTGCTATTACTTCGAAATGCGCAGATTTTTGGGCAGAATTTGGACCAAGAACCCGAGCAAATTTCTCAACAATATTGTCGTCGAATGTTGCACTAAAAGATTTGTTTTTGTTTTTGTTTTTTGTTTTTGTTTTTTTTTTTTTTTTGTAATTATATAATAAATTATCTAAATTATTTCAAAAATTCTTTAGAACTTACATTCTATTGAACATTGGGTTTACACCATATTCTGAACCAATAACGTCTTTCAAATCATTAAATTCCCATAGCTTACGCCTAACTTGTTCAGGAACTTTAGGGAACATCACTTTGCCCAAACTAATGAAAGAATTAATTAAAATTATTAAATTTGAACAATAACACTTGAAATTTTTAATCGAAATTACTCACCATCCATAAAAACGTATCTCGCCTTTATGTACTCGTACATTCTCTAATCTAGATAATGTATAATGTATCAATCAATCAATATATAAATAAATATAAAGATACCGACAATACAAATCATAAATCAATATTAAGTACACTTCTTTCATTGCATTTTTAATAATCGTAAAATTATAATCTCGAATCCTATAAAAGAAATTATTGTTCATTAATGTAACAAATTATGAAATTAACAAATTAGCCGATAAAATACATTTTCCCGGGAGTGGGTCCATCCGGACGATTATTGCTATTAGGGTTTTTTTGATTAAACATCTGCTTGGTCCTAGGTTTAATAGCGGTTACTATTACTTTGTTCTCATTAAATGTATCCGTCCACTGTTCATCAGTATCAAGATCAATCAAGGTTGTTGAAACTTGGTTGGTATGATCATATGATTTTCGAAATTCATTCGGTTTCTTTGGAGTGGAAGGTGCATTACTTCCAGGGTAACTTTCTCTATTATTTCTCTGGGACTGATATCCAAAATCGTCATTACGAGAAGTAGGGGCTGGGAAAGTGGATGTTGATTTTACGTCAGGTGTATGGGAAGGCCATTGCATATCGTTACTAAGCCTCGAAGGTGTAGGGTTACTGGGAGGATAGACTACCTTGGCTTTTCCTTTTACAGCCCTTTCTTCCTCTCTGTGACTTTCCTGCCATTTCATCTGCATACGGTCATATTGAATATCATGTGAATAACTATCCTGTTGCAAATTGGGATCGGAGATTAAGTTTTCTCTAGGTACTATATATTTTTTTGTAACTGGATGTCCTATAGCCGCAACAAGTATGTAATTATCCTTCGCAATAGGTTTAACCGTCTTGCTAAAGTATGAATGATTTTGGAGGGGACAAAAATACAATTTGAATAATACAGATTGATCTGGGTAATGTACAAGTGGAATCCGTTTTGGTTTTGGGGTTGGTTGAAGCTGTGGAATTAAACAAAATACAATAGAAGGTTAATAATGGTTCAACTTTCCGGGCAAACCATTATAATATTATTCTAAAATTCTCATACATAATTTTTTTCTAATTGATCTAATCTCTTTAATGCCTCCTCGATATCACTCCTTTTACCTCCAGTAATTTGTATTTGCTACCAAGAAAAAAAAATTATAAACCAAAAGTAGGTGTTATAAATAAATAAAACAGGTAATTCATTGACAGGATGAAAAGTTAATACCTGCTCACCTTTTCTTCTGGAATTACATCACCTGTAACATTACAATCTCTACAAATGTCTTTCCAATAATCGGTAATTAGGAAGGTTTCTTTACGATTCCATCCCAATACATTGCCAATTTCTTGAACAATGTTAGAGAATCTAAATATGTCTTGTAGTCCTTCGGTTTCTTCATCTTCGCTTATAATCAATGGTCGTACTTCATCATCCGATAAATCAGGAGGTGGACCAACCGGATCACTCAAGATTCTGCGCGTTTTTTTTTTAGGTTTACGAGGTACCACAAGGACCGGCTTTGCGGTGTTGGACTACGTGTATATCAAGTTTACATCAAAATACAAATTTAAATATAATATACTCTTGTTAAAATTTTCATACTTTATTATTAAGCAGTTTGACCAATTCGTCACACCTATTAAATCAATTAATAATATATGAATGAGTAATTCTGTTCAATTCTAAGAACTTAAAGAAATATGACGATACGTCTTACGCTTTGCTCAATTCATCATGTTTAGTACCCTTAATCTCAAACGACTAGTTAAAAAAAAGAGAGATATAATTTTTTTAATTATAAGATGCAAAAAAAAAAAAAATTTAACTACCATTCTTTCGAATGACCAATAAATACAAACATGTTTTTCTATAATGTAATTGATTTTGGTACCGGTTTTACTTTCAATTGTACTGTCAATAATAAAAAGCATCATTACAAATATTCATTCTTAATTTAATTAACAAGCATTTATTATGAATGCAACATACCGACAAAAGGAATTAATTTGTTCATTATCAGTATCGTTCCACTCCCAGATAGTTTGAATGGTATACAGAATTTCTTCATTTGACGCGACATTACAAGTGAATTAAATAAATTTAGGGTGCAAATGAAACACTAACATCTATCGAAGACCATTTCAAAAAGTTTACCTGTCATTGCAATTTCTATTTTTATAGTCACGCAAGAAAAACTCGACGGCAGAAGAGTTTTTTTTGTATATAAAAAAAAAAATCAAAAAAATTTTATTGATTAAGAACCAGTCCATCCATAAAAGGCAAAGATTTACAAAAAAAATTTTTCCCTTATAGGGACAACAATAACAAATAATTTATAACGTTGGGAAATTTTTTTATTCAAATCATCAAAATTCACAACATTAAATTATTTCAAAGATTGTGAGAGAGTTAACAATATTTTTTTTGGAAGAATTAAGTATTTTTGATTTTACATTTTGATTTTAAAAACAGGAAATTACTGTAAATTTTTTGTCAAATAATATATTTTTCTTGCCCATAATTAATAACCTGATCTAGTAACTTGCCAGACACGAATTCTATGATCTAAAATTATAAATAAAATAAAAATATTAATAAATAATGTAAAGTTTAGAATTGATAATTGATTGATTAACAAATTTAATCATTTACCTGTATAACCAGCAAACAAAGTAGTGCCATCCGGTGACCATGCGAGTGAAATACATTCGGGATCTTTTGAATATTTACCCGTTTCCGTGAAATCTGGTTTGAGATCATCAACGACAGTCTTGGTTTCAAGATCCCAAATCTTAATGAATGATGCGGTAGCAGCACACAACCAATAACGGTTTGGACTGAAAACTAATGCGTTGATAATATCTCCAGCTTCCAATGAATACAAATGTTTGCCCTCGTTAAGATCCCATAACATCGTAATTCCATCCTTTCCACCTGAAGCACAAAGTGAACCATCTGGTGAAATGGTTACAGTATTAATGTATCCAGTGTGGCCAATGTGGTTGGTTCGAAGCTTGCATTTAGTAAGTTCCCAAACCTAGAAATTATTACGAAATTATATAAAATTATAAAAATTTTTCCTGGAAGTTGACATTAAAGCGTGTCAAAAAAATTTTTTTTTTTTTTCCAAATAAAAAGGTACAAACCTAATATTTAAAATGAAAAGATGTTAAATACGTTTTTGTAAATAATTAAGAAATTTTTTTTTTTTAAAAAAAAGAGAATTTTTTTTTTGATTAGGCTCAGACAAAGGTTTCGTCTCATTGAAGAATTTTTCTGAAGTAGCAAATATAATAAAATTGACATCATTGCCAAGGGTAAATGGTTTCAAGGATATTTAATAATCACCTTAACAAGCTTATCCCAACCACATGACACAATAACTGGGTTTGATGGATTTGGTGAGAATCTCACACATGAAACCCATTCGGAATGACCGTCGTCTTGAATGTTAAATTTACATTCTCCAAGCGTGTTCCATAATTTGATGGTTTTATCTCTCGAACCCGACACAATTTGACGATTATCAGGCGAAAAAGATACAGAAAGAACATCTTTGTCATGACCCACAAAACGACGAGTTGTCGTCCCATTGTTTAAATCCCAGAGGCGAAGGGTTTTATCCCATGATGCAGATAAAGCGAATTGACCATCGGAAGAAATGACCACATCTTGTACAAAATGATTGTGACCTGTGAGAGCTTTCTTAGGTACCCCATAATTAGTCTCATCCCGAGTTAAACTCCAAACGATTATGGTTTTATCTGTCAATAATGGATCATAATAACATTAATATTATGATTCGCAACTCAAATGAGAACGATAAATAATTGAACCTTCAAAGGATTTGATTTATGTTAAATAAATTAACTTCTCTATAAATCCTCCCATAAATTCCACCGATTTCTCAATTTATTGATCGAGATCATAAATAAGAATAATTCGACATACCACGGGAAGCAGATAAAATCATATCAGGATTTTCCGATGTAGTGGCTATAAAGATTATAATGATTTAATATATTTTTTTTACAAGTGTTTTTTTATTGAGTATACTTCAATAAAAATTAAACGTTGATTATGTCACATTAAACAGCTTACCAATAGCTGTCACCCAGTTTGAGTGGCCTATATGTGGACGAATATTTTTAGATAGTTGAATGAGAAATTTTTAACAAAATAGAACGGTTATAACGCTTACCTTCGAGTGTTCCACGGAGAGAAAGAGTATCAGACATATTATTAATGGTTGGACTTGGAGAATTAGAGAAATTATTTTATCGAACTTGAGAACAACGCTAAATAAATTTTTTAGTGTTACACGAGATTTCACGATATGATTGGACGACGACAAAACTTAAGACGCAGAAAATGTTATATTTATTAATGTTTGAATAAACCTTTTTTTTTTTTAAAAAAAAAAAAAAAATACATATAAAAGAAAAATAACAATTTAACGATTCCAATAATTATAATATTTATCGCCATGCTTATCCATATTGTCTGATAAGATGTCCCATTTAGTCGTTGGTTTTTCTTCATTTAATAAAATTTTATCTCTTTCGTGCTCGGATTTTTTCCTTTCTTCGGCTTGAAGTAATCTAATTTCTCTCAAATCTTCTCTTAACCATTTTTCAACAACCTTTAAAAGTGGAGAGTCCATATTTCTACGTGATTGTGAACGTATCAAATTGGAATTTATGGTTTGCGCGTCATTTAATTGGCGTAATTGAGATATCATATCATCCAATTCCGTAAAGTTTGTATTAAAATCATGAAGTGCTACGATTGATCCGCGTTTTATATGAGTTACATGAGTAGGCCAGTCTCCAAGTCCTAAGTACAAATTAAAAGAATTTAATTAATCGGGACTTGACAATTTGGGACGTGTGTAAAAATTTCTTACCATCGAAAATATGAGTTGCGTAAACCTATTTTATTTATGAAGTAAAGGTTAATTCTATCGTTGAAGTTAAAAGATAAAATATTCTTAATTAACTTACGATAGTAGCATTTCTCCTTTCTGTTTCTTTTTTCAAAAATTCCAACAGATCAGAACGTACCAAAACATCCAAATCAACGGTAACTTCATCCATAAGCAATAAAATCCAAGGTTCAATTAATCCTAAAACGAGTTGTACCCTACGTCTTTGACCATCGGATACTTGATGCATTCGCCAATTTGGATTAATGTCCATAATTTGAATTAATTCATTCACTCTCTCAGGATACTTATCACCATTCATGTTGGATAGGAGGGTGGAGACTTGAACATCACCCCTGACAATGGGATTGTTCGCCCATTCGGTACCAAGGTAAGTAATTCCCTATTTATCGAAAAATAATTAATTCAAAAGCGTTCGAAAAGTGAGAAAAATGAACATTATACGTACGGGTGGAGGATTTTTAAATGAATCCCTTCCAAAAATCAACACCTTATCTCGAACCATTCTCTTCCCTGCCAGGATCGTCAATAAAGTGGATTTCCCAGCTCCATTGGCGCCTAAAATATTAAGGATAATAAATAATAAAGCTAATAAATTAGGTTGCAAAATGAATTTTCTTCATTATTATTACCAACTAATAAACAGCGAGTTCCCTTGTGCAATTTCAAATTCACGTCTTTCAAAATTGGTGGTCCACCGTAGTTGAAAGAAAGGTTTTGAACTTCAATCGCCAATTCTTCGTTATTAGACATGATTGGAAAATGTAAAAGACCTGGTAAGAATTTTTGAAAGGATATAAAGTTCTTTATATAATAAAAATTATAGTAACTGTGAAGGTACTCGCGTAAATAAAGTAGTTTGTGTGACCGTCTCTAACGACCAAAAATAAGCACCTCCCTGTTGAATTACTTTTTATACATAGTTCATAATAACCACCATTTGAACGTTTAATGAGACGGTGCTTAATTTGAGAGCGTACGATTAATTTTTTGATGATCAAACTGATCAACAGTTGTACAGTGATTTGTTAAATGAAAACAGTTATGACTCATAATTGATTATGCATATTTTTACAATAAATAAGTTTTTTCCGATGACAAATCGAAATACTTTAATAATATGGTACTGTAAATTTTTTGAGGACGAAAATTTTGAATAATATATACACCAATTAAATTATTTTTATGTTCTATGTAGAAACAGTCTTGAAAATATTGAATCCAGAAGCAGCTGTGCTAATCATGCATCCGGGAATCTGTGGATGCCAATGTATCTCTTTGATGTCATTTTGACCCTATATCGACGATAACAATAACTTTAAATAATGTTGCAAGTAACAAATCATAGTGCATTTTTATAATAAGTTACCTGATGTATAAATAGTAACTGCGGGGGAACCTCTACGCCATTCTTTCCGATAATCTTTTCAGAGTTTTCTTCAGGATCATGTTCAACTGAAAGATCCCATATGGAAATTTGATCATCTGCTCCGGATGCACCAAGAACTGATTCTTCAATGGGATGCCATTCGATTGAGGTGATTGGCGCAGAATGCCATTTGAAGTTAGCAACGGGAGAAGGTTTCGTTCCTTTACTATTTTATTGAACAAATAGAGAAGGTCGGTTGATATTGAATCAATGATGACAATGGTAACAACGAATAATGAATGATACAGACTTTACAAAAGTACGCAAATCCCATATACTTATCACGCCATCATCTGAACCTGAAGCAAGCAGATAATCGACTTTCCTAAAGAATTCGATAAATGAGTTATTCTTTTGCAGACTAAGTAAAAATGATTAATATATTAAAAATATATACAAACCGATTCCAGGTAATAACATTTACGTCCGAATCATGAGCCTTGATACATAAAGCGTCTTTCTTTTTACTTCGAGTATCCCATATACGTATTGTTTGATCGGCCGAGGCACTAGCGAATACATTTTTTTCTGTGGGGGACCATTGTAAGTCCTCTACCGAAGACGTATGACCTACAAACGGTATTCGGTCCGCTGTAAAATTGGATTGCGCTTTTGTCGTGAGATAAATATGTGTATGCATATCTCCTGTTATCAGCCTATCGGTGAAATTTAAGTGAAAATAAAAATATATATATATATATATATATATAAAAGATATAGATATTTAAGATATAGATATTTGAGATAAGATATTAAAACATCGCACCTTCCGGGGACAGTTCCTGACCAATCCATCGCGAATCCCTCAGTACTATGACTTTCGACCGTATATATCGGCTTTAATGATTTTTGTGGAATTTGGTAACCCGTAGTGTCCAACGATTTTATAACTGGATTCAAATCCCAAATATGCACTTTCCCCGTTTCCGCCCATGAAGCAGCTATTTGAAGGTCCTTTTGTGGCGTGACTCTGACGCGATTGACGCCTCCATAATGCTTTAAACTTTTGTGTTCTAAGATCGGATTCTCATCCAATGCCTCATCATCTGAGCCATCAGAGTCTTTATCTAGTGTTAAAAAGACCAAATTCAATTAATATATAGTATTGGCTCTATGTTACACAAAACAAGTACTCACCATCATTTTGCGTTTTATGTAGTTGGGACATTTTCATTATCATCAATTGATTGTTTTTTGGTTTATCCGCTTGGGTTCCAGAGACAATATATGCTGTGGCTGGGTACTAAAATTTTGTATGTATAATAAATTATTAAATTGTCGCACTTGATATGAAAAGATTTGATAAAAATCAAAAAAGTAAAGTCAAACCATCTTCCTGTCCTCTCCTAAATTATCCCACAAAACATCAAAGCTGAGACATGGCCATTCAACGTGTATAGGATGTAACATTTCGTAAGCTGACAGATCCGCCTCAAGAACCTCATCCTTTTGTAATTCTTGCCCGGGAAGATATACTTGATGTTCTTCACTTTCTTCAATTTCCATTGCTTTATATTAATAAATAAATGTATAAAACTTAATTAATTACGAATGGAACATTATAGCTTTAAATATTTTTATATTACAATTTTTTCGTTTCTTAATTTTTATTTTTTTTTTGAAAAGTAGAATTTGTACAATTCCCTTAATTGATCTAACCCCATACCATCATCATCATCAATTTCGTCTTCATCATTTTCATCCTCTTCAGCCACTTCTTCCTCGGACTCTGTTTCATATTCGTCTTCCCAGGGGTCTTCAAATTCTCCCATACCCTCCGCTGTTTCATTAACTGAACCAAATTTATTTTCTCCGAGTTTACCAAAAGGAGCCTTCGAAGCCACTTGCACTGACGTATCTTCTATTGTACGTTTTGACATTTTTTATTTTTAATTTTTTTAAAAAGATTTTTAAAGGTGATGATCAGATCAATAAAGTATTTATCGAAAAAATTTTATTTGATCTTCGTTTGTGATTGGTTAACCCTTTAATTTATAAATCATATTTTATTTTATTTTTTTTTTCTTTGATAGCAAACATGCCAATTGACGCTGCAACCTCGGCTTTGAATCTTTCGTTCCCTCCGACTACAACAGCGGGTTTTGTCGTTCCCCAAAGTCGCTCTTTTACGGTTTCGGTAAACCCGGTAGTACTGTTTTCAATTCTCGATCATTATCTTCGTAGACAAGAAAATCAACACCGAGTAATCGGTACCTTGTTAGGTGTTCGAAGTGAGGATGGGAGTGAGGTTGAAGTTCGAAATTGTTTTCCAGTTCCTCATGATGAAACACAGAATCAGGTTTGTAATTTTATTTATTTATTTTTTTTTTGAGCATATATTATTCATTAGAAAATGGAAATAATTTTTTTTTTTCCTGATCTTCACCAATTCAGAACCAGGTTTGCCATTTATAAGCGAGATTATGTATTGAAGAAAATGAGAGATTTATATTAAGCAAATAAAAAATAAAAAATAAAATTAGGTTGCTGTAGATATGGAATATCACCACAACATGTTTGAGCTTCACAAAAAGGTTAATGCAAAAGAAATAATTGTCGGATGGTATGCTACAGGATCAAATCTTAATCAATGGAACGCCCTCATCCAAGATTTTTATTCAAAAGAGGTTATGCCACCGTTTCAAGCTATCCATTTAACAATGGATACGGATCTCAAGAACGAAGAAAAACTTTTAGGTGTCAAAACATACGTTGGGTAAATATGAAACAAAGATTTACTTTGATTATGAAAGTAATTCATTAATCATAGAAATGAATTTGAATAGTGCACCAATTGGGATTTCTGCAAAGCCAGAAAATTGTCTATTTTTGCCTGTCCCATGTGATGTCAAATATTTCGATGCCGAACGAAGTGGACGTAAGCAAAAAAAAAAAAATTTAATGCTAGTTTTAAAGTATCTTCGCGTTAAATGAAAAACTTTTGCTTTTATTTAGTTGATCTTCTTGCGTCTGCAAAAGACGAATTAAGTCGATCTACATCTCTAATATCTGATATGGACAATCTTGAAAAAACCATAGTCGCTGTTCAAAAGATGCTGGAAAGGATCTCGGATTATGTTAACAAAGTTTTGGTAATTATGACGATGCTAAACAAACCAGGATTATCAGGACTTATGTAACATTTAAATTTTCTATTAGGATGGGAGCATACCTTCCAATAATACGATTGGCCGATTCTTAATGGATACGATTTCAGTTGTACCCAAAATTGATAAAGCGGAATTCGAAAAGATGTTTAACAGTCATTTACAAGTAAGTTATTTTCATGGTACAAGGAGAAAAAAACCTAATTATATTAATTTTAATATTTTTATTTTATTGTAGGATTTATTAATGGTCGTTTATCTGGCAAACATGACACGTACACAGCTCGCTATAGCGGAAAGATTACAATTACTTGTATAATTTATTAAGTGGGAATATTTTCGCAAAAAAAAAATATATATATATATATATATAATTTTCATACTTGGCTTCAGAGTGAAGAGGTTCAAACAAATCAAAAACGATAGAAGTCACATGAATCTGGATCCTAAAGCATCGTTACCTTTAGAATTAATATAAAGTAATTATTCCTAATATTATTTACATTATTAGTAAAGGTAATTTGATATCCTTGTAAATAATTGTATGATTATGCCATATTATTATAATTTAAAATCAATAAAATATTCACAAGGACCTCAGACGAGGCGCAGAAAAGGAACTCGTCAGGATAATATATTAGTTATGTAATACTGCGCCAAACGTTTTAAAAAATCATTGTTTATAATGACCACTTAGAATGTAAAGTACCCGGGGACTATTTACTGCAAAATTTTTCTTCAAAATAAAGTATAAATTTTATTGCAAATGGTTATTATAAATACAATAAATCTTCGCCATAAAAAATGTCACTACCACGTGATCATAGTAAAAACATTTGTCAAGCCGCGTAACACCCTTCCTTCTTTCATTTTTTGCGTATGTGAAATCATATTCATCACAAAATTCTTCATCACGGGAGAGCCACACTTAATTTCATGACGCCACACTTAATGCAATAATGCGGGCCAAATGTCACGTGGTAGTGACTTTTATTTATGGCGATGAAAGAATTGGATCATTATTTGTAAATAGACACCGCTTTTGTCTTTGTTTAAAGCTTAGTTCAGAGGCCAGAGTGAGGCAGTAATAGAAGGATTTTCGTTTAATATAGTTTTATTAATTAACCGCTATTATAAAATATCGCTTTCGTCTCTTAACATCCAATAATCGGTGCAGTCGTAAAAAATCTTAAAGTAAAACCTAAAAAAAAATTACCTAGAACGATAAAACTAAATTTATATCAAAAAAAAAAAACCACAATCGTTGCCGAAATAAAAAATAGAGAGGTGAAGTTAATATCCTAACGGATTTGTTTTAAAAGAAAAAAAAACTCGCTTAAAAAAGTAATTTAATTTTATATTTATCAAAAAAAAAGGAACTTTTCCCAATCCGTAGAATCTCAATATCGCTAAATATAAGCGCTTACACCAATTGATGACTCAGTATAAACTTTAAAAATTATCCTGTTGAAATGGCTGAATAGTCAAGGAACCTTTTTTTAGCAAACGAGACGAGTAGCGGTATCATATATATGAAATACACACATAAATTGAACATATATATTATGATTTGCTTTTGAAAGGTTACCTACTAAAATAACTCTGAATTCTTTTCATTTTATTCCTAATCCTATCTCTTTCATGTAATAACATGCTTTTTTCTTGCTAAATGATTTTCATATGTTTGTATATCTAATTCATTAAAAGCATCCTTTTCTGCTGGAGAATCAATGTCAGAGCCGCAACCATCTGAATAAGCAGTACACCAGATAATTGTATCTTTGCAATCCGCTATATTTATATTACACCGTTTTGACATTAATCAATACTCGTTAACAAATTAAGGTTCTACAAGTTTCATAATATCTGGAGTACAAAGTTGCTGAATGTAAACATCAATAGTTCCATTAACCAAATAGCAATACTTTTTTTATATTGATCAAAATTTTCAATTCACCATTGGTTGATTTATTATAAAAAAAAATTGAATCAAATGAAGAAATTTTTTTAATAGTATAACACCTCACTAACAACTGGCTAGGTCAAATGTCCAACCACAACTTCCCCGAGGGATTCTATTTTTGCAAATTTCATGGGTGATTAAAATCAGACATGTTAATGCTAGAAATGTAATGAATGTTCAGTACAATGGATTTGAATATATTGAGTGAGATGATAAAAAAAAAAATTCTGTTGTAAATATATATATAAATAAATGAAAGTATCTTTTCCGAGCGACTGGAATACTGTGGCTTGCCATTTCTTAAATGTTAAAATGAGAAAATAGTGATTTTCTTAAACGTACGTTGAATGAAAAAAAAAAAGAATTGGATACCAAAATGGTTTTAAAGGTTTGTGTTCTCCCCGGTATCTTGTAATTTTCCGAGGGTTATATATACAGTATAAAAGGTTTCTGCTTTTTCGAAAGGGGAAAAAAGATTATTTCTCTATGAAGTAAACATTTTTATACATCAAGTACCTTCTAATCGTGGCGTTCCATATTGACGATGATGGCGTTACTTATGCGACGTCTCTTTTGATCAAGGATGTTCAAACTGTAAAGCATGAGCCACCTTTAACAACTGTATGTGGGATGTACCTTTGATTGTAACTTTAACCTTATGGTGAAAATAAACAGGGAATATTTCAGTTTCGTCGCATACCGAAAACAACCATAATAACTACGAATGGAATTTAAGACTTATTCCGACCCCTAAAATTACATATATGCAAGAAACACCTAACTCAGATCATGTATTTCCAACTGATCTAACTGCAAAGTATTGCAGTGAAGGTAAACACCCAGACGTACCAGGTATTCAAATTAATACTACAGAATATGTAGCCGAATGTAGGTAATGAAATTGGAGCATACGCTAATTCTCTTCAGTTCTGTTTAGGAAGCTCGTTCAATCCTAAAGGTTATGGTGTTGCTACATATCACATGATTGATTCGGCAAATAAGCTATTCAATTTTTGGGAGAGGCAACATCGATGGTTTCATGATGCCCTTAGTGAACTAAGTGATAAAATGACTCCCGATAATCTGAAAGAATTAATCTCACCGCTGCCGCTACCGCCTAAAATAAACTAACTCAAATAGATTTTTATTCCTTGAGTCGTTACTATAGTTCTATTTGCTCTTCCTATGGCTGGATCATTTTTATTAACTGCCAGCGCAGCAATAGGTAGAATCGTGGCAACTATCTCCAAAATTGGTGCAGAAATTGTGCTGCAGAAGATGTAATAGTAACAACAACTGATGAAACGGTCAGTGAGTAGCAGTAGCTTATAGAGTTAGAGAGCTCACAAATTGGCACCTCCAAATAAAAATATATATCAGGCCAGTTCTCGTAAAAGTTCAAGCAAGACATTTTGGCAAATCTTTATCGAGTTGAATAAGACAGAAACTAAGCCCCTTCCAATGGAAAAGAGGGATACAGTGCCAGTGGATAGTTTGATTTTTTACGGTGAAGTCGTGATCCGTGACTGCGCCTTTATTAGTCACATGATAAAAATGATTAACAAAGTTGACAAAGTAGACAAATTAGACCAAGTTGCTAAAGTGGTCATCGTTGATTAGATAGATTAGTTATAATTAGCATAATTTTTATACTTGTTAATTATATTATAGTTAGTAGAGTAGTTGTATTTATCTTATTTATTTATTTTATCTTTTATATTATATTTGTTATCGTATATTTTATAGTATTTTATTTTGTATAAATATCTTGTATTTTTCCTTGAATTAAAGAGTAAATCAAGTTAAGGTTTTAGGATAAAACCAAGAATTCAATAAAGGAATCTTTAAATTCATTTACTATTGCCTTTTGTCATGTCTTCATATAGACGTGATTGTGATATTATCTTATATTTAATTCGACAAAGTGAATTAAAAGTTTATTGTTTAAATTTACAGATACTAAGCTAACAATGGCTAATGCAGTAAATGCATACTTTCTTCCAACTTTAATGGATAATATTCATCAATTTTTACCAGTAATGATCACACCTACCAGATATTCCATCACATTTATATCCAATTTCATTTTGAAAATACATTTCACAATAAGTTTTTTGTGGCAAAAAAGTCAATATTAGCTAGTTTTACTGTTAATTAAGGTATAATAATAATCAAATACTTGCCAATATTGATAACATACTGCATATAATTTTAAATAAAGTATATATAATACTATAAGAAGTTTTAATGTTAAACTATGTGACCTAAAATCTTTATTTTACGTATAATCTTATGATTCTAATCATATTTATTATTTATTAATCAAAAATGATACTAATAAATATCTGTAGATAGCAAAATAAATAAACTTAGATATTTCTAATATATATTCAAAAGATAATAGAAATATTAATCATAATTCCAATTTGATATTAAACAATTCAAATGTAAATCATAGATTAAACGTAAATGTAATTTTAATAATATTAATTAATTCTTCTGCATTATTATTATCATTAATATTAGTTTTTTCATAAATGTTAAGATTTTAATATAATTTGTAAGCTATTATTTATTTATATGTATTAACTTCTTATATACTATTATAATTATACTAACTATAATATTTAATTAAATTTATTTTAAAACTTGATATTTCTCTCTTTATTTTACATATAGAATTCTGAACAGATCAGTCTATGTTAGATCAATCAAGTTATCTGAACTAAGAAGATCAGATCAAATTAAATAAAATCTGATCTGATTTAAATTTTCATTTGACCTGGTATAATCTGATTTAACCTAATTTAATCTAACCTGATCAAATTATTTAAAAAAAATAATATATTTATTATATTTGATTTAATTTAAAACTCTAATTTATTTGTTATTTTTTTTTATTTTTTCCTATAAAAAAATTTATATAAAATTATATAAAAAATTTTAATTTGATGATTAATTACAGTTAATATTACTGAAAATCAATTTTTCAATTTTTTTTGAACTGATATTTTTTTTTTTCTTTTTTTTAACAAAAAAAAACACATTTATTTTATTTAACATAATCTTTAAAAAAACAACCTTATTTTTTAAACTTAAATACTTGAATTTGTAAAAACTCTTACTAAATATAATTTTTTTTATTTTTGTAGATTTTAATTTTTATATATATTTAATATCTTTTTTTATAAACTTTAATATAGAGATTTTATGACAAATTTTAAGTACTTAATCAAAGCCAATTGTCTTTTATCTTTAAGTAAAAGTTGTTTAACAGATTCAATACTATTTATGTTTAATTTTTTATCTCAATTATATTAATATTCATGTAAAAATAATTTTTTTTAACTTTACTAAATAAGTCATATTTTTAATTTTATAAGAAAATTGAAGCACTTTAGTTAAAGTTAATTGCTTTTTATTTCTAAGTAAAAGTTATTTAGCAGGTTTGAAACTACAAATTTCATCAAGATTGGATTAATATTTGTATAGTAAATATGTATTTTTATAACTTTATTAATACTGCAGCATTTTTTTTATTTAACTTTATAGGATAATCTGAGCACTTTAATCAAAATCAATTACCTTTCATCTTAAAATAAAAGTTATTTAGTAGATTTGATCTAATTTTCTTTAAAATTAGATTAATATTTATGTAAAAATAATTTTTTTGTAATTTTACTAAATGAGTCATATTTTTTTAACTTCACAAATTAATTTGATTACTTTGATTAAAGTTAACTGCTTACTATATATTAAGTAAATATATTTTATATATCTAAAATTACTTATATATAAATTTTCATCTTGATTTGTTTAATATTTGTTAAGTAATAGCTTTTTGTAATTGTATTAATTTTTGAATTTTTTTTTATTTTTTTGAATATTTATTTATGTAATTTATTAAATACTATATTAATATAAATTTATATCAATTAATTATAAAATTACCACATTTTTTAAAAAAAAAGTATCAAATAAAAGTATTTAAAAGTTATTATTTTATTTTATTTTATTATAATTAATTTTTATTAAATAAATTTAAAAAAATTATTTTTAATGATTTTATTATATTTTTAAGATTATATAAAATAATAATTTATATAATAATTAAATGTTACAATTACACTTTTTCATGTAGAATTTTATTCTTTTTCAAAAATGCATTTTAATTATAATAATTAATGATAAATTTAAAAACTTTTATTAAGAATAAAGTTTACTTTGAATTTCATAAAATGTATGCAAAAAATCACTCTTTTTTATGCTTTTTGATTTGTTTACATATTCTTGTAAATGATCTAATTATATGATCTATTTATATTATACCTGATCATCTAAAAATAATTATTATATACATCTTTTTTTGTTTATTTTATATTTTTTATATAAAACTCTTTTTGCAAAATAGGATAACCTAAGAAAGAGTAACAAAAGAATTCAAATAAATAACTTTCTTATTCTCACCCAGATATTTCTGAGTAATAAGTAAATAAGAATAGAATCTTTACAAATTGCAGAATTCAAAAATAGTATTTTTATCTCAAACAATAATGAATTTTAATTATTATAGATGTTGACCTTCTATTGCTCAATAACGGAAAAGGCAAAAAAATCTTAACAAATAAAATAATCTTAGTTATTAATTTTGATAATAATATTATAAATATTGATGAAGCTAATGATACTTTTAAAATTTTTTAAACAATAAAAAAAGCCTTTAAGAAATTTCTACTAAGAAAATGAATTTTTTTGTATATTTTTCTTTTGATGATTACCCTGAAAAATCCTCTTAAACAAAAATTTCTAACATCACTGATCTAGTTTTTAATTAATTTAATTCATTCTTTAGAGTTGTATTTACTAAACATTTAGAAGACCAATCAAAAAGGATTTTGAAGGTGACATTTACTGATAAAGAAGAAAGTGATACATTCTGTAAAATTAATTTATCTAATTTAGAAAAACATATATTTTTACTCCTTAATATTATACTATGATATTTATATATTTTATAATGATCTGTTAAAGTTATAGAGATACTATTAGATATCACTGAACTTAGAATTAAAAAGTTTTTTTCTGATTTGAAAAGATCATTAAATTTAATATGAAAACTAAAAATCTATAATAACAAGTAATGATAACTTATGATATTAATTTTAATTATGCAGAACTTAAAAAAGGCTATAGAATCTTCCTATTCAATAATTCTATATGTATAATCTACCTCACAAAAATACTTTAAATAGATCCAAGTTTTTTATAAAATTCATATGTCTTCTTCCATTTATAATAGGAAAAGATTTATCTGATCTAAGTCTTATAATTAATATAAATGCTTTGATTATTTCTAAGGTTAGATTAAATTATCAAAACCTCTAACATGTTTTTTTTACTTTATCTTTACAGATAATTATAAAGTAGCTATTAGCAACAATAAACTTACAATTAATGGTAAGCATATTAAATGAACAGAAACTAAAGTTAAATTATATTGTTAAAAAATTTGAAAAGTCAAAATTAATTATAATAATTAAGATACATTATAATAGTAAAATATTTAAAATACATATAATAGTTAAAATGTAGAGCTTTAAATAAGTCAGATTAATTCAGATTATCTGGTTAACCTGACCTGATACATTTTTTATATCAGGTCAGATCAGGTAATCTAATCTAATTAGACCTAACCTATTTGATCTGAAAATTCAGGTTAAGTTAATAGAATTATTCTAATTAAACAATAAGATATCATTCAAATAGAATGATAAGGTATCATTTTTATTTTTAATTATTTTAATTTAATTTTTCCTTATTCTTTTTATTTTTTTTTAATTTTTTTAATTTTTTTGTTTTTTTATTTCCCTTCTTCCTCTAAATCTTTTTTATTTTTTGGTTTTTTTTTTAATTTTTTTTAATTTTTTTTATTTAATTTTCTTTTTTCCTTTCTCTTTTCGATTTTTTTTTTATTTTTAATTAATTATTTTTTATTTATTTATATTTTATTTTCAATTTCTTTTTTTAATTATATTTTTTTATTTTTGATTTGTCTTTTTTTTAATTATTTTTTTAATCTTTTTTTATTTTATTTTTTATTGTCTTTTTTTTAATTTTTTTTTAATTTTTATTTAACCTCTTAACTTAGATTATACTTGTGATTAGTATTATCCATCTCCTCTATTCAATATACTTCTCAATAGTTTTAAGAATTTTTGAAATTGATTTAGATACAAATATCAAACAAAAACTTTTACTTCTAAGACTATTATTACATTTAATCTATTTAAACAGCTTAGTGATACTCCTAAATTTGAATATCATAATTCTCATCTAATAAGAATTATTCTAGTATATGATATTATGTTAGACCTTTTTTTATCAGATATAATATACTTATATATTCAATGTATATCCTTTTATACTAATTACTTTCAATGATCTATTACCTTATCTACTTCTCTAAAGATATATACTAAAATCTTAAAATAAGAACTAGTAGGATCTCAAGAAAATTAATGATTATTATAACAATATATTACCTCTTTAACATCTTCTACATCTAGTTTATTTAATACTCCACTTAACTTACCTTTACCTGAAATCATAGTTGCAACAGGAGTTGAAATGCAAACTCTTTTTCAAGAGATTTTTAGAAATAATAAAGCACATTTAACAAACATCAGCATAGAGGTTAGAACTGGTTAATTTTTAACCAGTTAATTAATCAGTTAAAATGGTTAATATGTTAACCGGTTAAAGATTTTTTTTAACCGGTTAAAATAAATAAATTTAAATCTGACCAAAATTCAATTTCCGACCAGAATTAAGATTTTTATGATTGACAAAATATTGTCTAACTCTGGCCAAATTTATAATACTGGTCAAAGTTAATTTTAACCGGTTAATTAACTGGTTAACAAATATTTTAACCAGTTATTAACTGGTTAAAGAATTTTTGGCTTGTTCCAACCTCTACATCAGCAAATGACTTAGATTAGCTCAAAAAAGAAGAAAGATCTATAATTAAAATCAACTATCTCTCAAAAGTTAAAAATGAAGACCCTATTGAATGACTCACTGCATTTGAATTTGAAAGAACTACAACTATTAATAGATAGACAAATGAAGGATGAAAAAATCCTTGTCAGAGAATATTATAAAAGTACAGCTATTGACTGATTTGATAATGTAACAGATAATATGGGAGACCATTAGAATACTAGAACTAATGGTAAACAAAATTTTTTAGATTTATTTTAAGCTTATTATTAACATTACTCTATCTGTCGATCGAATAAGTTAACTATAATTTGAAGTTATAGAGATAATAGCTATAACTTAAGTTTAATCAACTTAACATAATGTTAGTTAGAGAGTTTGTTGAGATAAAAAATAAATTATAAGTTATATACTTGCAAAATATTAATATTGTTTATTATTATTATTAAATGTATATTGAATATAATATTAAAATCTGTTCTTTATTCAGAGCATTTTTATACTCTTTATATAAGAAAATTACAATTAAAGAAAATCTATGATAATAATGATACTATTAATAATAATAATAGAGCTAACAGATATATTAATTAGGTTAAATATAAAATAAATAATAATATTAATAAATATAATAAAAATATATATGTGTCCTATTTGATAGATATGGTATATTTGGCATATATATCATATTTGATAAATCTGTCAGTTTCTGACAATTTTATCATTTTATTAGCGAAACTAAGAAAAATTAATGATATCAGGAGTTAACTACTTTAAAGTAACAAACTAATGAATCTGTAAACTCTTATGTGAATAAATTCAGAAAATTAGTAATACATATAGGACTAACTGATAATACACAAAAGAAAAGAATATTTCTTATAAGACTTAACTCTACCTATATTCCTTTAGTTTATACTCAAAATCTAGCGGATTTAGATGCTGCTATAAACTTAGCACAAACTATTAAAATTAGATATAACTTTATTACTAGAAAGGTCCTGAAGGATATTAGTATTACTATAGTTTTTACTCTTAAAAATGTGATTATTAATACTAAAGTGGATAAACTCACCAAGAAATTAAATAATTATACTAATTTGATGATTGTTTTATTTGCTTAACCATAATAACCTCTAAGAAATGAACAGAACAAACTTATAATAATGCTACTAGAAGATTCAGATAAAATATGCTTCCTATAACTTATTATAATTGCAATTAAGTAAACATATTGCAAGAAATTGCTCTTAACAAATAAGAAGAAATGATAGAAGAAGACCTTATTATGATAATATAAAGGATGTACATTTAGCTGATCAATATTATGAAGAAGAATACAATGATGAAGAGTATATTTCAGAAGAATATTATGAAAAAGAAGAATATGAGATCTACTTAAATACTACATATATCTAGATCTTATCTAAGAAATGCTATTTCTAAAAATAAAATAGAACAAGTAAAATTTCAAAAGTCATTTAGAACTATAATTGTTGAAGACTTAAAAATAGATAATCCTACTTCAAAACTTATGTCTGAATCAATTAGAGCTAAAAAGACATTAAAAATCCCTTAATGAAGGTTATTGCCTACCCCTATTAAATAACCGACTGAATTTAATGTCTTAACATATTTGCTAAATTTATCATGTGAATTTTTAGTTGGCTAGACTGCATATGCTATTTCTGTATACCATTTTAGATTAGCTCGAGCTATCAGATATTCAAGAGAAAGAACTACTAATAAAACTAAGAAAATCAATTTAGTGGAAAGTAATGATAAACTAATCTCTGCTGCAAAATACATCTTAAGAATTAGACAAAAGCTTAAACTGCAATTATTGATAGTAAAGTTATCATTAGTATTATAACTAAAGCCTTAATAGAAAAATTAGGATATAAAATAAATCGATCATCAAAAATAATAGTAGTAATAGCAAACAGTGCTAGAACTTGTTGTTACATGACTAATTAATTGAATAATGATTTATTAAAATATAATTTTTAAAAAAAGTAATTTATTAGATAGTAAAATAGTAATTATATAAAATAATATATTGATTGAGATACAGTAAATTATGTAATTAGGCACAATAGATATTTATTAAACAAATATAATTAGAATAGACAAATAATTAAGCTAAATATTTATAATTAACTGTATTTAGAATACAAAAGATGGAATATAAAAAATAAAATACTGAAAGACAAGAATAGAAAACAGAAATACAGACAAAAATAACAAAAATACAGATAGTAAATACATACAGAACAGCATTTTTGATGGCAAACAGTATAAAGTTAGCTAACTATACTATAGTTATATTAATTATTATAGTTAGCTTAGTGTTATATGGTAATTTTAAATAAATAATTTAAAAGAAGAACTAAGTTTAAGAAAAGGAAGTTAACGGTCTTTTTGAAAATTTGAAGAGAATTAAAAAATTATAATAAATAATATCTTTAATAAAACACCTTTAATATTTACTTTATTTCTTAAGAAATTGACAGTTAAGAACAGGTTTAATAAACTGAAAGGAATAATATAGTTTACCCTATTTCCAAGTAAGCTTATTAAATTGTACCTTACTGTTTGATAATCTTTAGATCATTAAGTATTATAAGTAATTAAGCCAAGCAAATAAATTAAACGTAATATTGTTCTCTTAAAATTATTAATTATATTTTAGTAAATATTAGAAAATTAAAGTATTTACATCTTTTTAAGTACTCAAATTTAGAGATAAAATACTTATACTTGGAAATGATTGGCTCAGAATAACTAATGCTACTATAAGTTGAAAACAATTAATCCTTACTATTAAATAAGATAAAATTACTATAAAAATTTCTATTGCTTTTACTAAAACAGTTAAAATCGTAATTCAAAAAATTGAAATAAAAGTAATGAATATAAGAATAAAAATTTGAAAGAATATTCTATCTATTTATCTGATAATATGAAATCTGAAGAATCAGAATTGGAT
>CAJVPQ010000383.1:0-29338 GCA_910591825.1 Funneliformis caledonium
TTATTATATAATTAAAAAATAAAATTTACTATAATATTATATATATTTATAAAATTAATTTAAAAAAAAAAATTTTTTAAAAATTTTAATTTTCATAAAAGTAAATCAGAAAATAATTTATAATAAATAAGCAGACAAATTTGTCTGCAAATCTCTACAGTTTAAGGAATAATATAAATAAAAAAAGTTTATTAATATCTTTATTAAAATCAGATATTCACTAAGTTTTGTACTAAGTAATAAATACTTAATTAGGCCTTTCTTTGCTTTAATCACAGCTTAAATTCGCTATGATATACTATTGACTAAATTTTCGATAGTTTGTATCAGAATTTTTTTTCATACTTTGTTAATATATCGTTCGAGTTTAGTAATGTTAAAAAGCATTTTTTTCTTTTCATGAATGCTTTTCTTAATATCTGCTTACAGATTCTCAATTGGATTGAGGTTTAGACTTTGAACTACTAAAAAAGTTTACGCAAACTATTTTTTATGTAAAATTTCTTTGCAACTTTTAATGTATGTGAACAAGTGTTATTCTCTTAGAATTAACTATCACTATTTGAAAATATATACGCCTTATGGTTCATATGACATACTTTTGAAGAATAGTGATATGTGAAGTATCAGTTGCTATTTCAAATAATAGAACAATAGGTCTTACACCTTATCTCAAAAAGCATCTCCAAAACATTTAACTTGGGCTATACTTTATTGTTACAAAAACACAAGAAATGTTATATTCTTTACTAGGTTTTCGCTAAACTCTACTACACTGAGATTATTAAAATTAAGAAAAAATCAACTCGTCACTTTACAGAACTTTTGACTGATCATCCTTTATTTAGTTTTGATGTTTTAAGTACTATACAAAATGTGTCTTTATATTTGCTGATGAGATTAGAGACTTTATTGAGTAATACAATTATTTAATCAAACTACACGAAGTATACAGCTAATAATGTGAGTTAAAATATCTTGGTCAATCTTTTTATTTCAGAATTGTTAAATTTCTAGAGTATATAAGCAATAATTCTTTCTATTATTATTAGTTATAAAATTCTTAAGTTGATTTTATTATAAAGGTTCAAGAAGGGATGGTCAACTGAAGTGAAGTCTCAAATTAGTTATTTTAATATTATCCATTCTTTTCAAAGTATCAAATACTGTTGACATACTATATATGACTATTATAACAATAGTTTGGTAACTATCATTATATTTGATGGCAAAAAAATATAGCATCATATTGTTCTGTAGTTAATTCTTTAAACATTTTTTTAGGTATTTTAGGATTAAAGTTTATTTTGATTCAAAATCAAAATAAGCAAACTAAACACATATTTATTAGGTTTGATTCATGTAAACAAGGTCTGAAATATCATATGACCACAATATTATTAAGTCACATGATGTTAACAGTATGAAATCATACCTGAAAAATGGTGTTTAAAGACTTTTGACAGTCTCTATATATCTACTAAAAAAAAGAATTTATATTTTTAAATGTAGAAAAATTGTTAACATTAAAAATGTAAATTAAGTAAAAGAAAAATTTAAATTCTTTACAATTTATAATATAATTTTTATTTACAAAAATTTTGGTTATAAAATTCTTTCTCATAAATCTAATAGATCACTTTAATAATAAAGAGAGATAATTAACATTTAATAAAATACTTAAATAAGTAAATCCTTAAGAATTGAAAATTTGTAAATTTTATTTTAAATAATATATATATGAAAAGAATATTAGTAATTTTCTTAATAAATAAGAACTTTACAGTTGAGTTAGAATTAAAACCTTTTATATTAAAAATAAGAAAAAAAGAGGTTTATCTGAACTAAAAAAAAATGAAAATATTATTGAAATAATAAATATAAATTTAAAGGAAATGTTAAAAAGTTTTTAGGAAAGTAACAACTACATAAAGATGGTTTTTCAGTCCTTGAAAAACGTTGCGACTTTTTGAACTGCTGTGGCGCAGCATGACTTTACACTTTTTCATCCACGTGATTTTGGCCGGCATTATGGCATTAAGAAATTAACTATGTGATGAATAATTATGTGAAAATGGAATTTCTCAGTTCCAATATAAAAGTGGAAAAGTAGTGGGAGCAATACGGGTGACAAATATTTACTATGATCACGTGGGTGAAAAGTGTCGTTTATACTGGGGAAGATATCAATTTCGACGACTTACATGACAAATCTTATCGTTAGTGTTTCAATATCTAAAAACCAAATTAAAAATTTGAATCAAAAACGGGTAACCGATTTTCTACCTTTACAAAATTAACCGTATTTTTTCGGGACCTCTCTTTTCCCCAAAAGACATTAAATAGTTGCAACAATAATGTTGGTTTGGTATCATAGAGAATTTTTTTATCCTTTTTTTAATTGCCTCTGCAAGTAAAATCTAGAAGTGCGTATAAACGCTTTGATAAATCGTTTTAAAAACGCTAAACCTTTTTCAATACATCTTATCGAAAAGAAAAAGAAAATTTCGATCTTTAGAATCTCTTTGACGAAATGATATAAAGTACGTGCGATCTCTTTAGTCATATTTTTATTTGATGTTAGTTTATGAATTTTTATGAAAATTTTTTTTTTATATGTCGATTCTTTACACGATCACTCAATAACCGTATCGACTTTAGCCATATACATGTATATATAATAAATATAATATAAGAATGAGAAATAATAAGAATAAGTATAATAGTAATAATAATAATGATGATGATAATAATGGTAATAATAATAATAATAAGATTAATATAAAAAATGTATATATATTTATATAATTAACAAGGGTATTAGAGATTGACGAGATCTCGAATTTATAATATGAAGATTTATCTAAAAATCTTCCATGCTCTCCTGACGTCCCTACTTAATAAAACAACAAAGGTATAAATTCCAGTAACGGAACCAACCCAATCATTGATGCTAATTTTTGTTTCAAGTGGTTTGTGGGTCAACAGGTCAATTATGGTATTAAAGCTTGCCAAAAAATACGCGAGCATAAAGCTAAGCGAGAGGATTGACATACGAATTGCCGCATCTTTGGTCATATTGTACCTCCTTTGATTCAGATTTTGTTGCGTCGATGGACGTTGTGGGAATTGGGGGAATTTTGGTGATAAAGTCGAATTAGGGGTTTGTATTGGTTCAAGTGAGATACCTTCCGGTTCTTTGCATGATGAAGTACATAATGTTGAATTTTGACTAGCGTCGCTAACCGAGAATTCGGATCGAAATTGATCCAAATGTCCATATAAAGCGTATGCCGAACGGGCTATAATGACAGAGCAAAATTTTAGAAATCTTGCTTTTAATGTGAAAATTGCATGAAAAAACGATATTTACCACTAAAATACCCTCCAGGTATACTTAATAATAGATTGCCTCCAGAGTATCCCAACATCCTAACCCAAACAGGATTAGTCACATCACTGTTGAAAAAAAAAATATTATATATATATAAATAAATGACGTACATTTTTTGAATAAAAAAATAAAATTATGAATTACCATTTATATTGTCTGGGAATGATGGCATCGGTTTTTAAACTAAAGTATAATAAAGGTATACCCAACAACAAAGGATAGATTACGACCAATGCATAATAAAGTTTCTTGTTTCCAAAAGCTGTTGATCGATTGTATTTAACTATTAATGAATAACTTTCATGAGCAAAGCATACGGCTGACATCATGGCTATAAGAGTAATGAATTGAACCTATTGATAATTTACAAAAACGTTAGAACAAATAAATTAAAAAATGTCTTTCGTTGCGATTAAGCGAACTCACCATGTAACCTTGAAAAAAGCAAAAGGCTTTCGGAGCCGTTGTCAAATCATTCCCAAATATGATACCGCTTAAGGAATTACAACAGAATATACAGTTTGCATAACAATATATACAAATCAATGGATTCTTTCCAAGTTTTTGTAAACTGGCCGCTATGTACAATGAGCAAAAAAATGATATCATATACAATATATTAAGAATTAATATAGACGATACCATCGTATTATTTATGATGAATGAAAAGAAAAGGAAAGGAAAGGAAAGGAAAGAGGGAAAGGGTTAAAAAAAAAAAAAAAAAAAAAAAGATTAAATTCCTTAAAAAAAGAAATTTATTGTAAGGAGTGAAGGAGAGTGAGTAATAAGGGTCGTTATTTTCGATTACAATTGAGAATGAAATCAAAAAATTTCCTTCATCTTAGGAATTTGATTCGTATTTTATCGTATGGCATAGTTGCTTGAAATGCTAAAAGTAGCAAAGAAAGGATCCTTACCTCCATTGTATAATTGAAAATCATTAACTTTTGAGATCACATTATGTGACCGAATACGCCATATAAACAATAGCCATTTATAAACCTAAAGACTTTATTAGATAACCTAACCAGAGTTATCTACTGTATATTATATATATATATTTTTTAAATTAAATGACAACAATCTTTAAGATTACGGTCCTAGATCGAAAATTGGTAAACAAAATCAACATATCATAGACTTGAACAATGTGTTATTAACAGTTACGTGCAGTTCACCCTTTAATCATTCTGAACTTTATGGTCTTTGTAATTTAACTTTATGATCAACATTAAAACTGGATCTATTATAACTTATTTTGTGTATCTAAAGCGAGGTTATATGTTGTTTACCCACTTAAGTAATGTAGAGAAGCTGAATAAAATTATGAGTTCATATTGTCTTAATGCTGGGTAATACCAACGCTTTTAAAACAACCTCAAATGTTCCAAAAAAGGAGGAAAAGGCTTTTCTCGGATTTCGTAGATGATCGAAATTGGGCCAATTTGGTGTTCATACGATACGGGTAATACAGAAACCCAACTTCTTTTCTCGATATCTATCACGTGACGAGAAAATAATAATGGCAAGGATTGGACGTTCCACCGATCGTATGAATGCATACCCCGTACGTATGCATGCCACTTTTCCAAATTGAGAAGGTCGTAATTAATGAAGGCTGATTAAAGAACAATAAAATTTACGAATTGAATACGTCCATTCCAAAATTGGTTATTATGTAATCACCTCTTAACAAAAAAAGGAAAAAGGGAGATTTCTTTCCTCCAAATTCTTCAAAATAACCGAGTTGAATTTTGGCAGAGACCCGGATCCGAGTTTGATATTTTCCGGGCCGGCGCAAGATACTTACTATTTGAACATATATTAATGTCCAATGGGACCTTTATAAATCTATATGTCCAATGGATAAACGTCCAAACTTGATTTAAAGTTTATTTTAATGAAAAATTTCTATTAATTTTTTAATTTATTAAAATTAACATGATACGTGCATTTGAAATAAGAAATTTTAGGTTGGATGATTTTTTTAATCATAATCGCCGCATTGATGTTTTTCAACCCGGAATTAAAATTAAAAACATAACTTATTTCTTCAGTGTCAAGATTCTTGCTGAACAAAATTGAATACTAGTTTGTTTAGAATGATTCGGTTAAAAGGATCCAAATGTCTACTCATATTAAGATTATTTTGATATTAAATATACGATGAGATGGTTTTATTTTTATTAAAATTATACCATACTATTTAATTTAACAATTAAACTTTTCTTTAAAAGTTTAATACAATGCTCGGAAAGTGTGACAACATATTACCTAATATGATTTTTATACTCCCTCCCAGGTAATTTAATTATTTCACCCCTAAAATGTTACGGATCGTAAAGGATCGACGTCACACATAATAAAAATTAAATTACCTAAATTAATTCCTGCATCGGTTTGATGGCCAAAAGTTTTTTTTTTTTGGATTCAAATAGCATGAGTTATGCGATCTCTAATTAGATGGTGCATTCTATTTTTGGAAGAGATAGATATCTTTTTGAAGAACGATGTAATATATTTTTTAGAGGTTGACTTTTTATTAGTTTATGAATTTTATAAAAAAAAATATACATGAAAAATATTTTTAAAAAATATGAATTTATGCATAACTTTAAAAGTTTATAAAATTATAAAATTTCATAATATTTCATACACATAATATATGTGTATAGATATTTTTATAGAATACCATTTCTTAACTTAAAATTGGTTATCAGATAACTTTTTGGTTCAATAGATTGATATCTATTCATATTACCCGCTTACTAATAGTTCGCCCGTGTTGTTTCATATTGATATTTTACCGGATTCTCTAAATATTTAATATATTTTATTCAATAAGCTTGATATAAAAAAAAGCATTTTTTAAAAATATTACATTTTAAAAGTGACAATTATTTAAACATCGGAGCCTTTTCTTTACTACTTTTATTGAAAGGCATATTAAGGTAAATCTTATGATTCAAAGATTTGTAATTTGAGAAGGTTGTAATGGTTTCTTATTGTAAATAGTGTTTTTTTACATCAAATAAATAATATTTTTTACAATTTTTTTTTTAATTTTGTTTCTTAAAAAATGAAATCAAAGAACTGCTCGTGAACTTTTAAATAATCCATGTTTACAACCTAAAACATCCATAAATACTGATATTGAAAAGGAAATTTTACTCCTGTGCAACAAATTCAAGATTTTACGTTACAATAACATGTGACTTACATAATTCATGTGATTTTCTTATCACGGCGTTAGTAATCGGGAAATATAATAGTTATTTACCGCTCAATCGCCGACATCATCAGGGTCACGGCTATCTCTGATTTCGCGGTAAATAACTAATACATAATAAATTATGATTTATATCATCTGAATTTTTGTCCGGAGCATAGTGGAGGACCTTATACTACTACGCAATGTTATAGCCTGATCGACGAATGAAATTTGTGGATTTATTTTGTATTACGTAAATATTTTAGCCAAAATTAACCCATGTTATTATCGGAAATTATGCTTTCCCTAGTAGTACATATAAAAAATGTTTTAAGTATCTTCGAAAACCCAAAATCCCAAACATCGAAAAAAAAAATAAAAATAAAAATAAAATAAAATAAAAAATAAAATAAAAATGTGGTACATTAACATACATTTGTGAAATAAAAATAACGATACAATATTTTGAATCCAAGATTTCTAGCATTTTTGATATACATTTTACAATAAAATTTTTTAATATTTGAAAATCTCCGATTATCGGATTTTCATTAATATTTAGATTTACCAAGATCAAAATAAAATTCGAAATCTTTCGATATTCGAAAATTTACTTTTTGTGAATGTTTTGAAACTCGATTTGAAGAAATCAAAGTCAACATATAATCACCTTCATAACATTTGGAGAGGGAATTGGAATTGTTCCTCTCAACGGAATGATAATTTTTTTTTTATGTACGCAAGTGTTTATGAAAAAGGTTATATTCACGTCGTCAAAGATTCCGAAAATATTTTCGGAATAGAAATAGCAAGGGTTAGAAGCCTTGGAATATGTTTAAAACTTATTTTTGATTTTCGATGCTTTTTGGAACGTTTTTTTTTGGACCGTTACATTGCATAATCGAACGATTACTTCATGGTTGAAGGCGCAAAGTTATCCCAATTAACTCTCTTTATTAATGAAAACACATGGCTGATCATATGAATTCCACAAATTTAATTTATAAATAATTTAAATTTGAAATTTTTTTTTAGAATTCCCCAACAGAGATCATGTGCCTGTGAAAAATTTCAAAAATCTTTGTGGACAAAGCGTAAAGATCGTGATATATCGCACTAAACATTTGCGAGTTCATAACGAATCAAATTCTTGACAATCGACTTTTTTTTTTTTTTTTTAAAATAAATACATTACTGGTCAGTTTATTTAATTGAAGATTTTCAAGTGTATAATGAAAAATCAATGCGCATTGACAAAACTTTATGCTTTGTGAGCTCTAGGTAAATGTAAATCAGAACCAAGCATACCAGTATGATTTGATGCGTGAAATTTAATCTATCTTGTTCTTGTGATAATTAATTATCGTGGGAAAGATTGGATTAAGATAATCTGATGCTTGGTTGATACGTCCGTCTCTTCCTTATGAACTTGTACTAATGTGGTGAAATAAAAAAAAAAAAGAACTAATCTTTGGATTGTAATATTGTAACGCCTCAAAATATTATTAAACTACCAAAATAATGTTAAAATTACAATGCTCTTATGACAGCACTCATGACATTTGTACAATTAATAATGCAAAAAAAAAATGTGTAATGAAATTTGTCAGATAAAAAATGCAATGCACAAGACATTTGAAACATATCATAACAAACCATTCTTAATTTTGAATGTACGAAAAAAAAAAAAAAAATGTTTTTTTCGAAATTATTTGATTCATAGAATTACATCATTTAGAAAATATCTTTACGTAAATACCAAGAACTTTCTTGTCAAACAAAGAAAAGAAAAGTAAAGAAAAGAAAAATAGAGAGAAAAGAACCAATCAAAAAGACTAGGTTTAATTAAGGGAGTAACAAGATCATTAATCCGATCATGGTATTACCAAATTTCCAGCCCTTAGGTAATAAATAAAGTTAGGTTAAATGTTAACCCAATATCGAATATACCTATGGACCGTAGTTTCACCGAGAAAAATGCTCAAGAAAAAAGAATTTTACTGAGAAACCATAGCAGTCGATGACCGAATGAAAGAAACGGTGTCCCATAAATTTCGATTGTATAAAAATAAAAATCAAATGTCTCGAGCGTTCTAATGAAACTAATTTTGCTCACGCTGATATGGAATTTTGGCTTAATAGTCTTACCGTTTCATCTCGAATCAATCATTACAAAGAATTTATCGATTATATAACATGATTATTCTGAAGCAAATTTCATTATTAAGGTTGATATTATTTTTTTTTTTTAAAAAAAAAAAAAGTTGGCTCGAGCCGTCGCCAAAGATAGAAATAAATGCTATCTGAAATCACCCATTAATTAATTTCCGTGCAACTTGAACCAATTAATCGAAAGATTTATTAAAGGTTCAACGATAAAGTTAAAAAATTAACTGAGTAACGGCTGATTAATGTTCAAATATGAATTACATGAGGAAATTGATTGATCCTTGTTTCCATTGGTTTTCTTTTAATATTCTTTAATGATGAACCATTCTGTTTCGGTTTTTTACGTAGTCCTTCGTAATTAAAATATGTTTTTTTTTTGATTCGCAACTTGTTTGTAACACTGCTACCTTTTAATTTGTCTTGGACCGAAAAAAAATATGTTTCTAATAAAAAAAAATTTCAGGAAATTTGATATTCATAAATTAAATATATATACCGAACAATTTCAACACATCTCATATTTCATTACTGTTTTTTTATGAGAAAAAAATAAAAAAATAAAAAAATCATCACTATAAAAGGCATTTCACAAAATGATTAATCCTTTCTTCATATTTATTTACTTCATATTTTTCATTTCATTATTATGTGCTATATACGTTACTGTTAAATTATATCGGAATGGAAAAAATTACATGGTTGTAGTTATATCAATAGGAATGGTGTTGGTTGAATTTCCTGTATTATTAGGCGTCATCTGGATCGATGATTTTAAAAATAAAGTTCCATGGGGATTTTGCCTTTTTCAAGGAGTAGCTGTAAGTTTTTCTTTCTTCGAGACACTTTTTTTTCTTTAAAGATCAATTTATTAAATGGAAAAATGTATGTTCTTCCCGCTATTGCAGATCCAATATGGTGCATTTTTACAAATGTCGGGAGGGTTGTGCTTTGCATATCAGACATATCGATTACTCGTTCTTAACAGGCAAGGAATAACCGAAACGTTAAAAAAAGTTTATATTGCCCTGGTAATTCTATATCCTCTTATACCGACGGCAATTTTAATTTATATTGCCATGAAATATGATGCCATTAAACCTTTGACTCTCAATTGGTAAATAATCAATCCCTTTTTTGGTTTTCTCGAAGGAAAATTTTTTTAATTAAAAAATTTTATTTTTTTTATTTATTTATTTATTTTTTTACGATTATTTAGCGATATCGTAGATCCCGTATGGGTTAGGCTTTTTGGGTATTCTGGATCCAATTTCATATTATCCTTTGTCGGTGTATACTACAGTGGTAAGTGTCAATGATTCACTTTTATCATCCTTTATTATCATTTAACATTTCACTAATTTTCGTTTTATTTTTTTCATCCCCTTTGTCACAAAAGGACGAGCAGCGGTAGCAGTATTTAGGCATTTGGATCGATTTAAAACTTCGATCTCTTCATCAAGAAGTCATATCCAATCGGCTCAAACGTCTGAAAGCGGCCAAGAAGAGTTAACGATATCCATAGATCTAGAGGAAAATACGCATTCAGTTGTAACATCAAATACCGTTCAAACATCAGATTTAACAAAGCAAATTAAAGTATACAACTTGACAAAAGCCGCCGCGATACGCATGGTCTTATTCTCGTGCTCGTTTGCGTTTATTAATTTTTTTGCTTCTATACAAACTGTTTTGATAGTCATTAAAGGAGGTAAAACCATTGAAAAAGGTTTATCGGGTCATGATTGGGTTGGTGCTTTACAAGGGTCCATAATTTTCTTGATTTTTGGTATACCACAAAATGTAAGAAAATTCTTTTTACGAGAAGCTCGATTTTAAAAATTCTTTTACTGCTGGCTAGATTGGAATTTTTTTGTAAGTTAATTAGAATTAGAAATGATGTAAAAAAGATAAAAACATAAAATATAAAATAATAAAAAAAAAAAAAAAAAAAGATAAATAAAGTAAAAAGTAAAAATTAAAAAAAAAAATGGAAAGATTTTCATGCTCAAGTTGTCGGACTTTAATAAATTTAGAAAAGTTGGAGTTTGTCATGAAACGAATTTTTTACTCCATGAAAATCAATCAAATTCTTTGAAACGTAACCAAATTGATTGCATTTAAAAAAATTGTGTAAATCAAAAATTAATTACCCAATCGATGGACTGTAAATCTGATAAATATTCAAAAATGGGTTTCGGGTTTTGGCTTGTAATCACGCACAAAAAGAAAAGGACATATTAAAGAACCAGTAATAAATGTGAAAATTTTTCAAATCGTAAAGTGTTATCGTGCTCGATAATTATTACTAATTGAAGGAAGTTCGCTATCGTGGAGTTTATGTTAGAGATTGGGGTGAGAAAATCATGGGCTGATGTAATCGAAACCTTCCTTAATTAAAAAAAAAAAAAAAAATCCTAAAAATAATTACATAAGATCCGTCTTATGCAAATAATGTTGCCTTTTTCGAACGATTGGTATTAAATCATTTTTAATCGTTTCCGTTAGATTTACTGAATTAGGAGCTTTCGGGAAACATTATCCGAAACTGCTTTACCAAATCAGAAACGTTTCGGCGGAACTTTTCAGTTTCGCTCTATCCAACCTTAATTTGGAAACACATTTCTAGAAGTTTTCTTTTATGTAGCTGCGCTCCAATATCTTTTCTATATTTCTACATGTATTACTTATCACCCGGGAATAAATTATTTATTTACACTAAATTTCGTTTCCATTTTAAAAAATCTTAGAAACCAATATTATGAATTTAAGGGGTTTGCTAATTCAAATCGAGTTACGAACATATTAAATCATATGGGAAGTTTCTCTGAGATTTTTTTTTGACTAAAAGTAAGACTTGATTATATTTTAATCTAATAACATCAAAAAACTAAAATGCAATAAAAATCAAAATTTTGTCATATGATTGATTTGATTCCTTTGAAATACGATAGATTTGAAAATCACGTTACGGATCATATGGGAAGATTGCTAGGAAAATCAGCAAAACTTTATCTAATTTGAAGAATTTGTATCATATATGATTTGATTGTATTAATTAAATATGATGACAATGCAATATTTTTTACTAATTTTATAATACTTTTTTATTTAAAACTTTCAAATATAAAAAAATTTTATTTCCATTTTTACAACGCTACCACAAATTTTACAATGGACCCGAGATTAGAATTTCACCGAATGCATAGTGAAATAAATAGCCCCATTAAACCGAGCCTTTAATAGAAATGTACAATAATTTGGAACAAGAAAACAAGCTATTAATTGTTATAAATAAAAAATAAATATGTTAATTACCGCGGAATCACATGATATGATTTACCGGTAATATCCGATAATATTCCAGAATGGTGTCGATCAGGTATACTAAAACAATAGTAATTAATCAACGTACACTCTCCGTGACTAAAAAAAAATTTTTTTTATTATAACCGAAAATTTTTCAATTTTCAAGACCAAAAGGAATTTATATAAATATAAACTTAAAAATGTGATCGTTATTATGCCGCCTAACCAAATTAGGATAAACAAAATAAATCGCTGTAACCATAATTAGTAAAATAACTTCAAAGATTTTTCAAAATGAAAAAAAAATTTGAGTCGGTTAATAAATAGAATTTACGATCGATGTTGTAATCATCAAAAAAAGATCCCGTGTTTACGAGATTGAGCTTTTATTTATTGAATGAAAATTGACGAAAAAAATATTTTTTAAAGTATTTGAAATTTTTTTATGATCAAATAAAATAAAAATAAAAGTGTACAAATATGACGAAATCATTTCAATACGGCCGTCTTCCCCGTTTTTCCGATGGCTTCAATTATTTCTTGGGATGATTTTGTGGTTTTGACTCGTACATTCTTAGTTTCAAGATCAAAGTTAATTTCATCCATACCTTTTTCATAACACGTTGTAAGAAAATTATTAAAAGAATAAAAAAAAAAAAATAATGTATGAAATATGAATAATGTGGAATTACCCCCAAGATTTTTTAATGCCTTTTCAATCGACTTTGTACATCCTGAACAACTCATCGGGTCGACTTCAAATGTTAAGGTGTTCTATAAAAAAAAAAAAAATATATGTCAAAATTGGTGTTATTACATCCAATCAAAAGGATTAAACGAAAATTATAGGTACGCACGATGTCGCTCATTTTTTAATCCTTAATTTGTTTCAAGACTTGAACTTTTGTGACATTTTTATATATGTTTTTTTTTTTTTGATTTGTAATGCTGTTGATTACACAATCGAACTGATAATCACGCAATAGAAGAATATCGGAGATATCCTGATCTAGCGAAAGATATTTATACCATCCTCAAGCATATTTATTTGTCGTTTCTTCGGGAAAACTTTTAAAATGTTCGGACTTATTAATTTATATGGTAAATGTAAACCATTTAAATCTGAAAGAAGCTCAAATTAGTAAAAACAGAAAAAGGTAGATTAGGTATGAAAAGGGTTAAGGTGGGTAGAAAATTGATCTAAGAAGCTATCCGTAGGGATAAACGACTTTTTTAACGTGAGCAAAATTGAATAATCGATAATTTTGCTGTCAATCAAAGGTTTGACATCGTTATATTGCATAATGGTGAAATTCGAATTTCCGAATTTCTATTAAAAATTAAAATCATCGACTAATCTATTTATAGCTCGATTGAATCGATCTATGAAAAAAAAAAACTCGCACTATTTCGAAATTGGCGATTTCTTTTCTTTGTAATAATGCTTGCAAGTAAGGCAGCCCAGAAAATGTGGCGTCAAGATTCCAGATATGTATCAAATATGCTTTACTCGAAATACTTTATTTTCAAAATATATACACACAAAATGTTCTGCGGCTAGTTTTGTTAAAATCAAAAACTCCATTTTGTTAATTGATCTCGATCTTTATCTATGATCTTGACTGCGGATATGCTATGCAAATTTAACCAAATATGAGCTTATACGCTATGCGAAAAAAAAAATTTTTAATTTATGCGTTTATTATGTTGTCGCTAATTGTTGGCCTGCATTTGCATGTGGAGATAGAATCGGACTTGACTGAGTCAGTTGAATCGATTCTTTTAAAACGAGCGATGTCTGCTCACCGTGAATCAAAAGTTACAAATGATGTCAGAATATCAACAAAAGGACTTTGGTTTGATTCAATTGGATAAATTTCAGCCAAAAGTATCCATTTTGATTCCCCGGCAAGCAAGTGATTGCGAATTTCATGTGTGTCGCGACTCTGTTCGGCGGCTTAGGGAGGGTTAACGACTGGCTGAGTCGACTCCATGGGCTGGTAACACTTGCTTGCACATAAACATAAGGCTGTGTCACAAGCGTTCCGATATCCTCTCTTTACTTTTATCGTTATCTATCAACCCTTTAAAAATAATTTTTTTTATGTAAGTTTATTGATCGGACTTTATGACAAATTTATGACTCGTCATTTAGATAAATATATGTATGTTGATTTTGGCTAAATTACGTCAATACGGCCGGAATTAAAAACCGCACGCACTTTTTCCTTATAAGAACTCAAAAAAAAAAAAAAAAAAAAAAAAAAGTAAAACTGGTTTTATTAAAACATATGATCACGCATTTTAACCAACTATAAAATGGTTGATCGATCATTCTTTCCTCACTCCCTCTTCATTTTCTCTTTAAATAAATGGATCCGTACGCAAGTAATTATTTTTTTTTTTTTTTTTTTTTTTTATGAAAAATGTTTGAATATCAATGTAAACTTATATTGATTGGATAAATTTTGTATTTGAAAGATGATCCTGATTATCGTGATACGTCCCTAGTTTCTCGGCCTTCGGTTAGGACGATTGTTCCACCCGAACAACGTGGAAGTGAAGGTTCATTTAATCGAATTCAGTATCATCAATTTGGGAATCATCGTAACTCTCTAAATCAAAATCATCAGCGTCAACAGCAACACTCGCAAAATCAAGCGCAACATAAACGTCATAACAGTTATAATTTTCATGATCGGTATAATACAAATAATAGGCAACAATCATTTTCTTATCTTAGAGAAGAACAACATAAAGTGTATCATCCAAATCAATCTCAAAATCGTAAACAGATCGCCTTACCACCTTGTATTCCACCACCTTCTACAACATCTTTTATTACTGAACAATCATATGCTTCAAAGGTCAAAAATCAAAATATTACTTTACCCCCTATTATACAGTTACCTAAACAACACGTTGATTTCATTTCTTGTAATCTTCCCTATGAAGAAGGAAAGTTAATTGAGGGATTAAGGATTGTTGTCGGTCCGGTAAATACTTTTCGAAAATTTTGTAAAAAGAATTTTTTTGACCGTTTTATGATCGTTTATTTATATTTTTATATATATCATTGAAGGTTGTTGAACCTGATTACAATATCTTTTGCGAGTCAAGGGTTGTACATAATCTTCTTCAAAAGAAGGTAAATTGTCCACTTTTACAAGTTTTAATTTGCAAAAAAAAGCCATATATATATATATATATATTATTTTAATACCTCCGTACAACTATTTTTTGAACGAAATGTTAGGATAGTATTGAAAGCGTGTCACATGAAAAATTTACCGAAGCAAGGCACAAATCAAATCCATATGAAAAAGTTGGCAATTCAATTTTCATGAATAGAGCTGCCGTAAAGTTGGCGTGTTTGGATTCTCTAATTGGCCTTACTACAATTAAAAGTTATGATCCAGATAAAGATCATGTAAGTAAACCTTTTAATTTACATCTTCAAACAAAAATTTTCCTTTCAAAAAATTGACACTTTAACGTATAAAGGTATTTTGTTTTGCGGATATATGTGGTGGACCAGGAGGATTTACAGGTTTGAAGGAAAATCATTTCGGGTAACTTCACCTACCTATAATATAAATTTTCAAATTTTTTTTTCTTTTTTTAGAATATTTGCTATGGCGTAAACTCTCCTGGGGAGAACAAGTTTCTGGATGGGGAATTACTCTAAACAATGTGCAAAATTTTGATTTAAATAGATTTTATTATGAAACTAATCCAAGAAAATATTTTAAACCGTGTTATGGAGCTGATGACACAGGTAATGATTTTCATAAATTTAAAAACTTTATCTCAATGTCATTAATTATAATTAATATATGTGTATATATATAAAACGAAATAGGTGATTTGTATAAAGAAGACAATATCAAGGATTTTGCAAGGACGATAAAAGATGGGACTCGAGGAATTGGTGTAGATTTAGTAACAGCTGATGGGGTAAGAATATTCAAAAAAAAAAAAAATTGTTTAAATATAATAGAATCTCATGATAAAAACTGTAAATGTTCAAATCAAACAGGGATTTGATGTAAGAGGACAGGAGCAATATCAAGAAATTCATTTAAAACAACTTATATTATGTCAAGTGGTTACAATGTTTATGATACTCCGAAAAAGTAATTATAGTAATTTGCCTTTTCTAGTGTTCAATCAATTAATAATAATATTCTAAAAATATATATATATATATATATTAATTTTAGATGGTGATTTTGTATTAAAGTTATTTGATATTTTTACACCATTTACTGGAGGTATCGTATGGATATTATATCGTCACTTTGAAAAGATCTGTATAATTAAACCATTATCGAGTAGGCCGGCAAATTCAGAAAGGTATTATTTAGATTCAATTTAGATAGTAATTTGAATATGTTCTATGCTAATTACTCTTTGTACTTTAGATATATAATCTGTCAAAATTTACGAGAAAATAATCCAGCAATCTTATGCCACCTTTTTAAAGTGAATCAAAGATTTAATGAACTTAAAACGACGAACAAATCAACTTTATCACCAAAAACCAAATCATCCCTTAATCGATTATTTATGCGAGAATTTCAATCTTCGTATTCACGAAATTCGAAAATACCAACATTACCAAAGGAGGATATAAATGAAATTATTGATATTTCAGAAATTAATAAAGATCAAAAATTTTTGAGATATATCAAACAAAAGAACATCGAAATTGCTAAAAGTCAGATTAAAGCTATTGAACAATTGTTGAATCTCGTCAAGAATTCGTATCCTTTTTTATTATTTTATAAAGAAAAAAAAAAGAGAAAAGGGAGGAAGGTTCATCCTTAATTTATTTTGATTTTCTCTCATGTAGAGAAACGAAACCACCTAATCAGGATGAATTTAAAAAACTTTGTTTGCGAGAATGGGGATTACCAAGTGAAGAATGAATTTAATTCTCAGGTTTGTATAAATTTCATATAAATTGCAAAATTGTATTATTACAAGTATAATAAAAATATGTTAAACTCTGAAAATGTTAACGTTACTCGAAGTAATAATTACTACAAATTTCTACTTGTGTTTTTTTTTATGACATTGAAAATTTTCTTTTTTTGGATAGTTTAAAATTGATTCTACATATTCAATAATTAGTTAACAAAGGATAATTAACGTTGAGTTGTATCAAAATTCTTCTGTTGGAATAGCAAGGGGATATGAGGAATTTAATAAATACATTGTGATTATTATTATTCAAAAAATAAATTTTATGTATAGTAAATTACTAATTCTTAATTCAAAATTAAGGCTCATTCCTTAAATTCAAGAAAAAAAGAGAAAAAAGAAAGTAAAAAATATTTTTAAAAACATATATATGTTCAAATTTAATAATGCTGTTTCCAAGTTTTATCGTAAGCGGGGGGGGTATTTTCATGTTCCAGCTGGCCGGAATTCTACTTTTATTGCTGAAGAAAAATGTTTTACTTTTTTCATTTACTAGTAGTATATTCCAGCAGAACTGGAATTTTTTTTTTATTGTGTCATTAGTAGAGATGATTCATAAGAAGTCGTAAAGTTGTGAGAGGGAATGTCTGGTGAATAAACCAATATGACTTTTTTTTTTTTTTTTTTTTTTATAAAGAAAAAGTAAAGTAGGAAAGTTTTCACAAGGCATGGTCTTAAAAAAAATTTTTTACCGAATTTACCGGATTAAATCAATCACAAAATGACGAAAAACAAATGATGATGTAACTCATTCTGTCTATCAAAATTTTAATTTCATCGTTTTTTTCAATTCATTTAATTCAAAAAATGAGCGGTATAAGAGCAAAAAAAATGAATGTTACGGGAGCAAAAATCTGTGACGAATTACCTTATCCGGAAACCCGAGATATAGTTTTACCAAATCAAACTGAATGTGTTTCCCAGATTGCTGTTGATGTAAATATTTCTTATCGTGTTCATATTTTTTGTTCTGGAATTGTTTATTAAAGCTCTAAAATTTCGCGTAATAGATCGGTGGTTCTTTAGCCAAAGTAGTTTATTTTTCCAAAAGACCAAATACTACCAAAGGTGGAAGCTTAAATTTTATTAAATTCGAAACTGATAAAATTGACGAATGTATAGATTTTATAAGTAGTTTAGTTGCGGCAAGAAGGAACCCCGATGCATCTGACTTGAAGAAAAAAATTGTTATAAAAGCTACAGGTGGCGGGGCTCATAAATTTTATGATTCATTTACTAAAAAATTAAAAGAGGTTGAAGTGGAAAAGGAAGATGAAATGGAATGCTTAATCATAGGTATTAAATAATTTCTCATTGGGTTGAATGCCTTAGAATTATTAACGCTGTTAAATTTCGTGTTATAAAATAATTTTTAGGATTGAATTTCCTGATCGTAGAAATTCCTTATGAAGTCTTTACATATAGCGAACATGATCCAATGTGCTTTGAAGGTACTCCAACTCCAGCGAATATGTTTCCGTATATGGTAACACTATTGTTTTAATTCTCCATTTGATTTGATCAGATGCATTCAACAAAAAATTTGATTTCACAGCTTGTAAATATCGGATCCGGTGTAAGGTAAGAAATGTCTTTTTTTTAGATTTCTGCTTTATTATGTATGACAATGAAATATGCTTATCCCATAATGATTTACTTAGTATATTGAAAGTAACCGATTCTGATAAGTTTGATCGTATCTCTGGTACTTCGGTAAGATTATTTACAAATATTTTATTTCCATTACAGTTTGTATCATTAGAAAATGCTTATATAGATATATACTTATAAAATTTCAATTTTTTGTAACATTTAGTTAGGAGGGGGCACTTTGTGGGGTCTACTATCCCTATTGACTGGTGCAAAGTCATTTGATGGTACGTTTATCAAAACTTAAAGCAAGTTCCTTAACTTTAGACCTTACTAATTGAATCCCATAAAAGAAATGTTGGAACTAAGCAAAAATGGTGACAACACGAATGTGGTAATTAATTTTGTTATTTCTTCCATATGTGATAAAGAGTTGATCATTTAATAATAATTTATTTGATAGGACATGTTAGTCGGTGATATTTATGGGTCAGATTACAATAAAATTGGCTTAAAGTCCACAACGATCGCTTCTTCAATGGGCAAAGTGTTCAAAAAAAATGTTAAACAAGACGTCGGAAATTTTAGAAGTGAGGACATTTCAAAATCTTTGTTATATATGGTAAGGTAAAGTATTGTTCGAGCTTATGTATCATTTGTTATTTACTCTAAAAAATTTAAAATGTTTGATTTATTTGAAACTCGTATGAGCGCAGTAATAATATTGGACAGATTGCTTATTTAAATGCTAAAGCCCATGGATTGAAAAGAATTTATTTTGGTGGATGTTTTATCAGGGGTAAATCCTTTTCCTTTTTTTTTCCCATATCTCTTTTTTCTTTTTTTAAAAATAAAACATTTGACATTCCATGTCTCTTCACAGGACATCCGATTACGATGAGTACGTTGTCTTATGCCATCAACTTCTGGTCTCAAGGAACAATTAAGGCTTTATTCCTTCGTCATGAAGGATATCTTGGTGCGGTTGGCGCTTTCCTTAAATATACAAAACAAAAACAACGTTCATATTCATTCTCGGAAATCTTTACAAAGCCACAAATGATTACGGAAGATTCCATCAATGCTTATGGAACCTTGGAAAGCACTTCAACGAAATTAGTGGCATTCCCAAAGCTAAAAAATTTGGACGATTATCATCCAGACACATTGCAGTTGACAGACCCAACAGCTCAGAGACACTGGATTGATGTGTTAGAAAAGAACCTTCATAATCTTGTTGAATTGGCTGTAGAATGGTCTTCGAATGGCGAATATGGCGAGCAATACAAAGAGGATGTTAAGCGTAGAGCATCATCATTTGATACGTTATTCCGTAGTCATTTGGCAACGTTAAGAGATCAACCTAACATGTATGGTGCTTTGACGGTTCGAAGCCTTTTGGATCTTCGAGAGCAATGTTTACACGAACTTGGGTTTCCCGATATTTTTGCTAAAGTCAAGGCAGAAGAAAATAAGTTGGCGTTACTTAATTTACAAGAAATATTGAACAAAGTGGATTCTATACAATCAGTGGAAGATAAAATCGAATTATTGATAGAAAATGTTTTGGCCGGTAATATGTTTGATTGGGGATCAAGTCAAGTATTGGAAATGCTAAGAAAGGGAGAATTATCTTTTGAAACAGCCAAAGCGAAAGTGACGAGACCTGATCATTTGAACAATACTAGAAGCTTTATAGAAAGGATTACGAGTAAAGATAAGCCACCTTTCAAGAAGGCAGTTATCTTTGTAGACAACTCTGGTGCTGATATAATCTTGGGGATAATCCCTTTTGCTAGATTTTTAATCTCATTAGGAATGGACATTATTTTGGCCGCCAATAGTTTTCCCGCCGTTAATGATATTACTGTAAATACTTAATTCACTCTCGTGTTTCAGGATTTTACAAGTTACTGATTATATATTATTATTTAATTGCATAGTTTGAAGAATTATCAGTAGTAGTAACATCGATCGCTGAAATTGATCATTTAATAGCGGCAGCATGGACATCCAAAAAATTATCAGTTATAGGAACTGGTAGCGCAAGCCCTTGTTTGGATTTACGGAGGATAAACGATGATTTAGCTGAAGAATGTAAAGATGTTGATTTAGTTGTATTAGAGGTAATTCCATTCATAACGCTTGTTCGTATAAATATTTTGATGATAACATTATACCTTTTGCCCTTCATAGGGAATGGGAAGAGCCATTCACACAAATTACAATGTGAAATTTACATGTGAATCACTTAAAATTGCAGTATTTAAAAATGCCATTACCGCGATGGAATTAGGTGTTCATATGTATGATGCGATAGTTTCATATGAAGGAAATAATTGACGGGAAAAAAATATAATTCATTAGCCTTGTATTTTTATTAATCGTGTACTTTTTTTCCTAATATTTAATAAGATAAATGGGCCGCAATATTTGGCGCCAAGAAATACATTTTTTTAATCTAATTTTTATATTACAATGTCATACCAATTTGACATATCATGTGTCTAAGCCCTAATTGCTAACCATAATTCAGACCAACTATATATGTAAACTTGTGGCGTGACATAGTCGTCGAAAAATGTACTATCAATTAAATAACGCAATCCTTATTCAACAAAAAGTACACGTCACCAAATTAACAGTTGCCTTCTATATATTTAACGCGCCCATCATATTTATTTATGGGAATTTTGCCACAACTTATTTCTTCCCCGCATGGTCCAAAAAATGCAAGATTAAAATCTTGAAATGTAAGATTAAATGACGACGTGGTGATTTGAGGAAATATTTAGTTAAAACATTGTTTATGTGGTTTAAATTAATTCTATGATGTATCGTTGAACAAAACTAGGGGCATTACACAACTATGTACGACAATGCTTTCCGTATATTTATTACATTTTGTTTAATAGAAAAACCCTTTTTTTTATATTTTCGGTGGTGGTTAATCCTTTCTTCTAAAAAAAAAAAAAAAAAAATTACTGTCGTTATTATATATGGATTTACAAAGTCAAGTGCAAGATCTCTTGGATTTATCAGATCATGTTACTTGTAAGGTTTCAACTTCAAAATTATTATTTGTAACAAACAATATTTTTACTTTTCTAAAAAAAAAAAAAAAGAAATAATAATAAATTCTCGTATCAATCAATATAGTACTGTTGCAAAAACAATTCGATACTCTTATCCGAAAAAGAACCTTTGTAAAGAATGAGAAGGAAGGAGAGGAGTTGGATAATTTATCTTGTGATATAGCTTTGGCTTCGAGGTCTTTGCAAGGTGATTAACTCCGTTATAGTCGAGAACATACATTTATATTTCTTATTTCTTTTTAGATATTTATCGAAATCCTTTCTTTAAATAATAGTCTTAAAATCACGTCGTGAAATTCGTACTGCTATTGGTGAATTAATGGAAATTAAGCAACAACTTGAAAATTACGGCGATAATCCATCCAGTAACTGGTATGATTACATTCAAGATACGATGGAGTGCTTGCATATGCTTTTGAAAAATGGAATTGAAGGTAGGTTTGCCTTTATCTCGTGCTTCGCGTAAAGTTTACCAAACATAACTTTATTTTTTTAATCTGTAGTGGCATCCTCTGGAATTCCGATCCCTGAACAAAATACCGCTTCGTTTGAACATTTTAAAGAAGCACCGTTGCCCAGAGTTGTTGAAGAAGATATTGCATATAATAATGATCGTTTTAATTATGAGAAGGCATCACGACCAACGTTACAGCCCGTTCCAATAGGGGATTATAATCATAAAATAAAAGATAGATCTGTAGTTCACGTTGTTCCGCAAGAAAATCACGCAAAACAAAATGGGATAAGGCGTCATACAATGGATTCGGAGAATGTATCAGTGGCTCGTTTGTTAGTTGGAAATCTTGGTTTGAAACAATCCCCTTCCAAGGCTTCAATCACGACCTCTGTTTCATCAGATCAAGTTTGCACGAATCCTGCACGCGTTCCATTTTGGTCAGCCGAAGCCACTCTTGATAATGATTATGACAAACGACATTCAGCTGCGGTGAATCGTTTGTCTAAAATAATCATCCATGAGAATGAGGAATTGAATGATGAATTCGTTGATGCCGTTGAAAGTCAAGAATCTAAAGACATTGGAGAAGCACAGCTTACGGAAGAGATATATTCTCTCACTCAAAAATATAATATGAAACGTGGGAGTTCAATTTATTCCCTACCGACAACTGATTCGGTGTTCGAGGATGATTCATTTTCACAAGTGGTATTGTTACTACTCTTATTTATTTATTTTTTTCCTCCGATATATTTTATAAAAAAAAAAAATTCCACGCATGTCAACTAATTTACTCTCATTCTCTTAATAGAGTGATAATGATGACACATTCTCTGATTTGTCCTTTGTTCCTTCCGTTTTATCTTCACCGCCTTCACCAAAACCCTCTATTTTTCAGATCAGTCTTAACCGTTGTGATAGACCAAGTAATTTATTTGCCGAGAAAGTTACCGTCAGTAATCCTTCCCGAATAGGTTCGGGAATCGGTTCATATGTTTTATATACTTGTACAGTCAATGGGACAGACGTAATGAATTTTATAGGTTTTCAATATCTTTTTTGATTAAAATTCATTTAAATATTTATCATATATACATACATATAGGGATTAAGGATCGTAGTAAGGAAACGGTACTCCGATTTCGTTAAATTGCGATCACAACTTGTCAAGGCCCAACCCAAATATCGAAAAATTATTCCAAATTTACCACCTAAAAAGGTTTTGGGTAAATTCATGCCCGAGTTTATTGAAAGGCGTCGTAAAGACATGGAATACTTTCTGAATTATGTAATGCTACATCCTGTTTTAGGAACTACTCCAGTGGTTAGATGGTGGTTTATGGATTAATGAATTCATCAATTGTTCTAATTTATTTATACGGAATATGGAATTTTAAAAGTTTTAAGTTTTCTAATTCACAATTTTTATTAGGATTTCATTGATAATTTGCTGTTTTGATTAATAGCAGAACAATGCTTGTATGTTGACTTATCCTACTTATCCTTTATTATTAGATTGCATTTATTTTTTTTTTTACATTGGACAATTATTTATTTGCATTTCTCTTTAATTTTTATTACATGTTTATAATTTCTTATTGTATATATATAATTGTTTGGTTATATTTGTTAATATATTATTTCTCGATCAATATTTTTTTATATATATATAATATAAAAAGAGCTTAAAAAATATTTGAAAATATATATATATATATATATATATATTGTATATTTCACATAATTAAATATCTAAATAATATTATTTGGTAATATCATATCATATGAGAAGGCAATTTATTAATTCATTCATTTAATTATTATTGGAACGTTGCTTGATTTATTAAGGAGATCTTATTTACATAAATACATTGTGATTTATTTATAAATCGATACTTAAACAATATAATAAAGCAAACGTAACGAATTGAATTATTAGTTATTAGCATCTTCCAAAGATTTTGTGTATTATCCATACATTTGAGTCTCACTTCGAACTCCTCGATTCCAGAGATGATCAATAAACTTAAGATTAACCTTTTTCTTTATATCAAAATATTATCCATTCTCAAAGGATTGGTTTCTTGTTTTCTTCGTATCTCATAGCAAAGCATCGTACCACTCAAATACAATAAATATAATCGATAACAAAACAATGCAGGGTCCTGAAGGGTATCATGTTTTGCGACAAACATACCTTTAAATAATATCAATATAATTATAAATTTTTTTTTCAATTTTAAAACTTGAAAATTTTTTTTTTTTTTTACCTAACAATGGTCCATTCATTGAACTCACGGAGGTAGTCGACAAAAGTGGAAGATACAGTTCTGGATATAGGTAATAATTTTCATACCCATTATCGTCAATGATTCTAAATATACAAGTAAAAAGTTAATTGACAAGCAAAAGAATCTTTTTAATAAAAGATGTGATCGGATATCATTACTTAATGAGTCTGGTTAACGCGATCTTTCCTTGTTGGCTAGCCACAATCGTGAGTGAAAGTTCTGGTATCACCTATTGCAAAGACAAACTTAGGTAAGATTTTATATCACACAAAATTTTCAATTTTAAAGGGCGATCTAAACGAATTTGCGGTAGGACCTCAATCATATTTAATCGATCATAATCTCCATATGATAAAAACCGTCTTGTATCTACTTTACACACTACATCATTTTCAGTTCGCAATATATTCAAGTGTGATTTAGGATCAAGAATAAACATATCATGTTTTGACGTATAAAGGACTAATTCATCAGAAAGTTGAAGACGGGCATCGTAGACATCCGGAATATCCATTGCAATCATTGATGGCGAATCATGATTTAAAGGAACCGAATGTGAATCGCTTGAAGAAGCCACACCCTCATTCGTTGGAACACCTGAAATGTTCATAGGTGACTCCTGGGAATTATCGATATTAATAGATGGGAAATCACGAACATTAACAGTATGCATACGTGATGATTGAGAATTTGATTCAATTTCATGGTTATCAGGATTGGGTGATGGTGACTCCCGCTGTAAATCGTTTATTATAGTTGCTATTATAGATGATTCTCGATTCGCCGAATTATATTCCGTTGATGATATTGGAGAATATGTCGGAGATACTGGAGAATAACGTGGTGACAATGAATTTTGTGGAAAAGTCGGAGAGTATGGCGTTAGTACGGTTGAAACTCGTGAGAAATGTTCAAACAATCTGGGGGAATAGTGAGGAGATGTAGGTATATAATTTGGGGAATCGTGTGTCAATGAATAATATGTAGGAGTTGTAGGAACTTGAAGCGGTGATGTTGGCGAATAATGTGGAGATGTAGGTGAATATTGCGATGATGACATCGTATAACGAGGTGAAGTGGGTATGGACGTTGGCAAATATTGGGGAGAGATAGGTGAATAACGTGGTGGCGATGGTGAATTTTGTGATGAAGTAGGTGAATAATGTGGAGAAGTTGGAGAATAACGTGGAGATATGGGTGAATAATTTGATGATCGTGATGAATGTGAAGATGTAGGCGAATAATGTGGGGAAACAGGTGAATATCGTGAAGAAGTAGAAACGTAATGAGGCGAGAATGGCGTGAATTGAGGTGACACTGGTGAATAAGAAGGAGAAGTTGGGACGTATCGTGGATTTGTAGGTAAGGATGGTGAGAACTCTGAATAATTATGTTGATAAGATACCAGTGGTGTACTTGTAAAAGAAACTGGTGAATAACTTGGGGAGAAATTTACATTACTCTGATTACCTGATGTTTCGGATGATAGGTTAGGAGTCATATGTGATGGAGCAGATGTTGCATTTTGCGGTGATGATACCATGGATCTCGGAGAATATGAAGGTTGTACGGGCGAATAAGCTGATGTTGAAAGAATACCTTGTATGGGTGATCTTACTGTATCTTCCTCCGTTAACCCCTCCGACCTCTCTCCATCATGACCATTCTTCGTTTCACCTTCTGATATTAAGGATGGACCAGTCTCGTCGCTTTGTTCATTACTTAAGATGTTTAATTCATGTCCAACTGACCATCTGTAATCCGGATTATTCTCCGTATAATTTTCTACAACAGGGGTTGATGATTCAGCACGATCATAATAAGCTGGAGTAGAATTCCCTTCAACTTCCAAATGTTGAATTGGATAAGCTACCGAAATAGTACTTTCTTCAATGTCGGATGCTCTATCCCCATCATGACGATCTATGACAGGTTGCTCCTCGCCATCACTATCCGTTTCCCCTTCGGTATAGTCATTCTCATTTGAATATTCTTCCACATCATCATCATCTGATTCCACCCCTGTAATTTCAGATCTATCTTCCATGTAACCATCCTCATATTCTGTTATTCTTAGACGTCTAACCACCAATCTACGCATATCGTCTGAATTATGATCGATATGAATCTGGTCATCATCCAAATCGTATCCAAAACCACGATTCATATTATTAGTTGACCTAACTTGCTGAGAACTCTCTGGATTTGAAGTCAGACGCCTGTAAACTTCACTATTAGGAGAAATATTTTTGAAGGCAGATTTAGAGACAAAATTTACCGTCCAACCCCTATGAATAAACAAATTAAATATTAATCATCATATTGACTAAAAAGTGATAAATTATGATGATAAAATTCAAAATCAAAAATTCATACCAATCTTCATTCATTTCATACCAATCGTCATTGATTCCACCCCCATGGCGAACCAATACCTTTGTTTGCATCAATTCTCCATTTTTAACATTCCATAGCCGACATGTATTGTCAATACTACAAGAAACCAAAAATCGACCGCACGCGCTAAAACAGATATTGGGGATATTATTTTCATGCCCTCGAAGAACAGATTTTGCTTGCCCACCAAGTGCGTCATCATCTGAAGAATATGATTTTTGAGTACGTGATTCTTCTTCATCGGAACTGTTTAAATCATCAACATCATCATCATCCAACTCATTAAAAAACTGAACGCTCTTTTGTAAATTAAAAATTGTAATTGAATGTGAATTGGCACTCACTGCCAATAAACGTTTTGGACCATGTAATGCTATACCCCACGTTGATACTTCATTGCTGAATAATAATAATAAATAATAAATAATAAATAATAACAAAAAAAAAAAGGAAAAAAAAAAAATTTGATTATTAAAATTAGATATCAAAATTGCAGATAAATCTACGACTTACTTGAATTGAATTGGATTTTTATCGAGATTAGCCGTAAACCATACAAAAACATCACCTAAATCATCAACACTAACAAGCACTTCCTCATTACCGATGTTACCTACTTTTATAGCATTAATTATACGGCTCTATGCAAATCAAATTAATATTGAGATCTTATATAATAGATAAAGCGAATAAATATAAATTGAAAGATTGATCAAATAAAGGTACTTTTAAATTCTCGTCCATAGGACATTTCAATTCTTTAATAGGGACACCTGGTTTATAATCCAATAAACCCAATCGATACACATAAATAATATCAGTTTTCGCAATAAACATGATATTCTTATCCCTGTCAGAAACAGCTAATAAATTCATCCGCTATAAAGATCAAACATATTAATTAATAAATTGCTCTCTGAACAATTTTAACATTTTTAAATTTTAAACATACCCATAGTGTACAATTCTTTTTAAATTGAAATAGATGATTTTCAAATAAAGGGTTTACCTAAATATAAAAATTTGATAAAATTTAATTGACAACACTCCCTTGTAAGGCAATGAAACCAAAGAATTAACATATTATACCTCCAGCTCACAATAATCCATATTGTTCTATTATTTAGTTGAAATTTCAAAAAAATATTTCAAAAATTAAATTTGTATCTTATCACTAAGCCGTGTAACGTTGCAAAAAAAAAGTTTAAATTTAGCAAAATATTACACAACTTTTTTTTATATTAAGGAAATTTTGATCTTGAAAGGAGTGAAATCATTGCCGTAATTAACGAAATATAAATAATGGATGTTGTTGCGATGGTGTCATTAAATTAGGTGCATCTAGAGCTTCGTGAAATTTTTTAAAAAATAAAAAAGATAAGTAACTTTCAAGAAAAATACGTTAAATTCATATCTTTTGTATACTTTCAAAGACCTTGAATACTTTTTGAATTCGTAAAGGCCTAAAACATTTAGTTTAGGGACTCATTTATCAGTATTTTCCTCTATTAATTCTATCACCTATAATCGTGGTCTTCTTATTTGCTAATGATAAATTCATTAATAATTTTATTAATAAAGAAACCACTACTCGAATGAAAAAAGCTACGTAAATCTTTAATACTGTAAATTGTATAATATTTTGTATGCCTGTTCATTATCTAAGAGCATTGGCAACCATAATCTGAGAGGTCTATTCTTTGAAATATGAAAGCTATTAAAATAATTTTATAAATCAAAAATTAATTTTTATTTATATCTTTAATCTGTTTTAATATTTGAATTATAAATAAAATATTTTTTCAATTTTTTCTATAGTAATTTTATATAAAAAACTGTAGAACTAAAATTTAATAATACCTTGATCTTAACTTTCTAAGAATAATTATACTAAATATTTAGAATTTTTATGAAGAAAAAAAATTCAAATTTACTTATATATATATATATTATAATTGGATTTTCAGATTAAAAAATATTTATATTTAACATTAACTTTTTTTTTAAGCAATTTTTCCTTTTTTTTATTATCAAAATTTTATTTATTTATTATTTTAATACATATTTTATATCAGTAATTTTATTTTAAAATATTTTATTTTAAATAAATATAACTAATTAAACAATAGATGATAAGTAATTTTCTTTTAATAAATATTTTATATTATATTATAAAAATAAAATATACTAGAAAACAGAAACTGTTATTAATCCAAAGTGTATAAAATATATCATATGATTTATATTTTTTCAAAAAAGGAAATTTATATAACATATTTTTAAATTATTAATCTACAATTTCTATTAATGTTATGTTTTATTTTTTATGTTTTTTTTACAATAGATTGTATTCATTGATAAAGATTTTTTTTGTGATACTTTAAAAATACTTGTCTAAAAATAAAGAAAGTATATTTAAAACTTAGAATCTGAAATTAAAAA
>CAJVPQ010000384.1:0-29321 GCA_910591825.1 Funneliformis caledonium
TAAAAATTTAAAAATACTATCATTAGATAGATCTTAATATGACAAATCTAATAAACTTTATTTCATCTTTTTATAATTATTAGATATTAAAATATTATAATTTTTCTATAATATTTTATAGCCAATTTATACCTACGCTTTAAGGAATAGTAAATATTATATAAATTAATTTTATTAGTAAATTATTTACTTTATTTAAATACTAATCTATTTGTAACACATTTTTTTTTATTATTTTCAAAATATTACTTAATAGAAAAGTAAATAAAAAGAAATAAAAAGAATCAGTAAAAAAATAAGCTTATCATTTACAAAGAAAAAAGAATTATGTAAGTGAAAAAGAGATAATCTATTATATATTCAAGAAAATCTTGCTAAAAAAAATTTAACATATTAAAACAAGACCCTAAATATCTCTCATTTAACTCATAAGTAATATATAGTAAAATTTATTTATTACAATTATTTAATTAATATAAATACTAAAAATATGATTTTACTATTATTAGATTCTTTTCATTGAGATGATTCTAATGATAGCAAAATCATCTAAATCTAATTACTAATTAGCTTATATATAAACTCTATACAAATTTTAATTTGAGTTATATAAAAGATTTTTAGAATTCTATTAAAACTATAAATTTGTAAAATATATATGAATACAATAAGTATTAACTTTATTACAAGAAATATATTAAAGCTAAAGCTTTGAACTTTGCAATTAGATTACAAATAATATTTTTTATTATTTATATAGATAGCTAATAAAATTTAAAAAATAGTATAATGTAAAATAAATTAATAAAGCTGATGAAAAAAAATAATATATCTTTAAAATATTAAAAGAAAAATGTAAAATTTTATAAGAAGTTATTAAACAATATAATTTTTATAATAAAACTTTGAATAATATTGATATAACTCATAAAGAATTTGCGTAAAGTTTATATGTAAATATTTTTTAAATAAATAAATAGAATTTGCATAAATTTTTCTAATTTTAAATTACTTATAAATTGTATTATATAGAATTAACTAAATAGAAATTAAGAACTAGAGATATATAGAGTTGATTATTTTTTTATTAATAATATTACAGTTAGTCCTTTAAGATAAAGATGCTATTGCAACTAATTACAACTAATGATAAATAAGCATCATAGAATTGTAATTAGTTGCGACATTAATAAAATTAAGTTGCAATTAGTTATAACTATTAATAAATAAGTATTATATAGTTATAACTAATTGTAATATTATTTTTATTTTAAGATATTTATAAATGATAAGTAATATGATAATTTCAATGGTAAGCAAAAGGTTAATTTTATAATTTGATTTAAAGAGTATTGATTAGTAATAGTTTATAATAATAGTAATAAATAAATACTATTTCAATTAGTACTGTCAACAAAGTAATTGACTAATAATAATAAAGTTATATGAATGATGCAGTATGCAATCTTTTAATCTAGAATTTTGAAAATACTAAGAATTTTGCAAATTCTGAAAATACAGAAAATCTACATAATTTTATTAATCTTTTAAATACTAATAATAATCCTAATTTTATAAATTAAATGAAGTCTAAAAATATTTGATGTTATACTTATTCTTAATATTTATTTTTTATTATTATTTTTATTATATTATATATTTTTTATTATTTTTAATATATTTAGTTTACTTATATTTTATTTCTCAAATTAGTAAGTTTATATAATATAGTAAATAAGATAAACTTTTTGCTTATATTGTAAATTAATTTTTTTGTAAATATAAGTTTCAATATTAATAAAAGAATCAATTAAAATTTATATCTTTCTGCCTCTTCATATCTTTATATAATCTAACGTGATCCTTATATATTATTTATAATTAAATTCATTATTTAATTAAATTTATTCATATTATTATCTTTCAAGTCTTCATGCTTGATAGATTTATTAATGTTTAATATGTAGATTTGGTAAAGTTAAAAGTTAGATAGATCCTAATATTTTAATGTAATAAATTGTAAATAATAACTTCAAATAGAAATTTAAGGATATGACCAACCTAAATTAAAGAATTTCATGGTGACAGTACTTTATACTATATAAATATTTTTAAGTGAATTATAATAAACTATCTAAAAAAAATATGATTTAGACATACTGCTAAGCTAAAAAAATTCTTTTTATATTTATATAAATTTAAACATATAGAATTATCAAAATAATAAAAAAAAAATATATAATAAATAAATGATATAAATAAAATAAAATAAATAATAATAATATATTGAATAGAAGAAATAAATAGTATAAATGACATAGAAGATATATAAGATATAATGATTTCCTTGTAATTATTATTATCTTTTGAATCATCATTATTAATATCTTCTATTATATAATTATAAGATAATAAATATTAAATCAATATAGAGATTAAAAAAAATAAAATAATAGAGTAGAGTTTAAAATAGAAGTTAAAAAAATAAAAAAATAAAAATTCAAAATTCAAAAAATTTGAATAGAGATTAAAAAATAAAAAAATGAAGCAAAATTCAAAAAATTAGAATGGAAATTGAAAAAATAAAAAAATAAAGTGTAAAATTCAAAAAATTAGAATAAAAGTTAAAAAATAAAAAAAATGAAAGTAAAGTTTAAAATTAAAATAGTGGTTAAATAATAAAAAATAAAAGTATGAAATTTAAAATTATAATAAAAGTTAAAAAAATAAAAAATGGAATAAAGTTTAAAAATTAGAATAGAGGTTAAAAAAATAAAAAATAAAAATGCAAAATTCAAAAAAATAAAATGAAATTGAAAAAATAAATGGAATAGAATTCAAAAATTAGAATAAAAGTTAAAATTAAATGGAAATTAAATAAATAAAAAAATGAAATAGAGTTTAAAAATTTAAAACAGAGGTTAAAAAATTAAAAATGAAACTCTATCTATTTATTATCTCTATTTTAATTTTTAAAACTCTGCTTTATTTTTTTATTTTTTAATTTTTATTCTAATTTTTTTAAATTTTACACTTTTATTTTTTTATTTTTTAACCTCTTTTCTAATTTTTAAACTTTTGTTTAATTTTTTTTTATTTTTTTAATTTTCCTTTAATTTTTTAAACTCTGCTTTATTTTTTTTTATTTTTTTAATTTTTATTTTAATTTTTTGAATTTGTATTTTTATTTTTTATTTTTTAATTTCTATTTTAATTTTTCAACTTCACTTTATTTTTTTAATCTTTATTCAAAGTTTTTAAAATATGCTCTATTTTTTTTATTATTATTACAAAATAAATTTTAAATGTTTTAATAAATTTAATTAATTAATTTTAATTATTTAAATTTAATTTTATATTATTAAAATTTTAAATTTGTATATTTAAAGTTATTTTTAAACTAAGATATAAGTTTGCATAGCATTACTATATAAAAAAAGTTTTGTAAAATTATTAGTAAATATAGACTGATTATTTGTAAGTTATATTAGTATTGTTCAGAATCCTTCTGTGATATTTATAATGTTAATGAAACAGGTAAATATAAATTAAAAATTTTTAATATATTTAACAAATTTATTAATTGAAAATATTTTTAGTCCAGAGTGTAACGTAAGACTATTTACAGTTTAGACGTAATGATACAAGATGTCTGTTTATCTCCTGCTCTTTGTTTAAGTCAATGTTTATTGACACGCATTTGTTTACTACTAATCTATTACGAATTACTTTATCACGTAAATTTAAAATGGGTTATGTTTTTAACACTCTGAACTTGCAAACGTTTCCTGTTACCTAGTAATATTATATACATTAGCTTTATTTTGAAATTTAGAACCATTAAAAATACTTTAAACTACTATATTTTTAATACTAAAAATCAAAAATCATATTATTGTTATTTTAACTTATAATACTAATGCAAACTATAAATACCTGTATACTTTGATGTAAATTGATAAATTACAAATTAAATTGTATTTTAACAAATGTTATTATTTTATTAATAATTTATATAAATGTCAAATTGATGTAATTAATTTTGATATTATCAAAATTAGTTAGCATCAAAGTATACTTATAACACATCTTTACTTTAATCTATCAGCATTCTATTTTATTTTTCAAATAGCATTTCAGGTAGCATTCAAAAAAATTTGAATTACATATTTCAAATCATCCAACTTGTTCCTTATTTTGTGCAACTTGTATTTTTGATTCTAAATACATGTATTTAGGAAATAATAGCATTTATCAATATTCAATTATTAAAGAAAATAATCCTTCTGATGATTTGTTACATGAATGGGATATTTATTGTGGATTGGAATTTGATAAAAATATAAAAGAAAAATAAATTTGGATGTTTATTGAAGTAATTTAGCAATGTGTTTACCAATTCTTTCTCAAATAGCATTGGAATTATATTTGGCTACTATATCGAATTGTGCTATTAAGCGTAGTTTTTCTTTATACAATACTTTCCTAAATAATGATTGTTAAAACTTATCAAAAGAATCACTTAAAAATTAAATGTTTAAAATTTATTTATTTATTTTTTTTTTTAATTAATTGTATTAAAATTATAATAATGCCACAAAATCACAAAATTGAATTACACCACAACAAAACATCGTCAATGTGTGAAATGTGTGATAGGTTACACTGTTTAATATATGTGACGCATTTTGCAAAAAAAAAAAAATTGCAAATTTTATTACTAAAACCTCATTTGGCTATATAATATTTTAAAAAGTTTATAATTTCGAAAAGAAAAAATTTGTCTGTGGCACATCTTTGTCGATCATTTCCAAATTACGTAATATATTCACGTACAATTATAAAATTTACAAAAAAAAAAAAAAAAGATTTTTTTTTACATCTGCCTTTTTTCTTTCGATCCTAAAAAATCTTTTATTTAATTTAATGTAATAATATGGCCTCGCCAAGAATATCATCAGTTTCAACAGGAAGAGATTCTCCAAATCCTACATCATTTAATGAACCTTTTCAATTTGATGAACAAAAAATTGCATCTAATGCAGCAAATCCTGAAAAACAAGAATTATATGTTTTTAATTGGTTAGCTAATTTAGAAAGAGAACTCAAAAAAACTGATAAGGTAAATAAATTATTCCTCATTTAAATAACTTTATTTATTTATTTATTTATTTTGCTTCCTGGTATAATAATTTTAAGGATTCACTAAAACAATGCCAAACAAATCTCGAGAAACAATTATTAAAATTTATATCGTCAGTAGCGCCAAAACCACATAGACCTATTAGACAACTCGTGGCAAGAATTTTTGTTATTATATATATTAAAGGAGAATCTAGAACTTTATTTGATACTATTACAGCACTTCAGAGTTTAGTTGGTGCAGGTAAAAATGTAGGAGAAAAAGTAACTAAATTGTGAGTACAATTAAATATTTGATTTCTGATATTTTCTTTGATTAATGATCTATTTTTTTTTTTTTTTTGTAGAGCTGCATTACATTGTATCGGTATAATTTTAAAATCATTAGGTGATAGGATATTATCCCTATTTCCTGAAACTATTAATATTTGTTTGAAAACGATCAAGAATTCGTCTAATGTAAGCACATAATATTTGTTTAAATGTTACAAATTTGTTTTAAAAATTTTTTATCTGAATATTATAGGCCTTGATCGTTAGATTAGAAGCTATTTATACGATAAGTAAATCTCTTGAAGGAGCAGGTAAAGGTGCAACAGAATCTATAATAAAAGATATCATGAAGCAAATGAAATCCGGATTAGGCGATAAGGCATTAATCATTAAGGTTGCCTCAGTACAGGTAAAAATCAATATTGACTTTTATTTTAAATCTTTTTTTTTACTAATGGTCAAACCTTTTTTAATAAAAAGTGCATGCATGCAGTGGCAAAGTATACACATCAACAATATCCAATTTCAGCTAGTGAATTAGATAATTTACTTAATCAAATGGTTAAATTACTTGATGGATCTAATCAAACAATTCGTCGATCAGTTTCTTCTTATATTGCAACATTATTAGCAGGAACGCAAAATGAAGTTGACTTTTTGGCAACAACAATTTCATCATCATCAAAGAATAAATCATCCACCACGACACATAATGCATCATCACTAACATCAGGTGGTGGAAGTCCAACATTAAGCTCACAGCAGGATTCTTCATCATCGGCCAAAGTGATATTATCAGTAGAAGAAATGCTAACACATTTATCAACAATTTATAACAAACAATCAACCACAAGAGAAATGAGAGCAGCAATAATAGAATCATATTCGGCATTATTTCTACAATTAGGTACAAAATATGTTGAATTAAATTATTCATTTATCGCACAACATTTATTAAAAGATCTTGTATCACATCCAAGAAATTCATCATCACGTTATGAAGCACTTAACGTTCGAGAACATTGTGAGTTATTATTGCGTGATGTTATTGGAACTAGATTATTAAGTGAACAAGGGCAAGTTACTGCAGTCCGTGAATTGGCTAACGGATGGTTAAAACAGTGGCCAGCATTAATGACAAATCAAGTTGAACCATCAAAATTATCACTTGTATGTGCAGTCAATGAAATATCCGGATTATTATTGGATTTAGGAGGAGCAGCAAGTACAGTATACGATGTAGTAGCAGATCCGTTAGTTATATTATTAAGTCATACGAGTTATTCGGTACAAATAGTAACAGCATGGTGTCTTAGATGTTTATGTTATTCATTACCAATCAAATTATCAGGATTGATTACAAAAGTACACGGATTACTTAATAAAGATCTAAATAATTTAGCGAATCCATCATCAACAACAGATTTATCAAAGAGAACACTTGGTTACGCGTATGGGTTAGCAGCATTATTAAGTGTTATACCAAGCAGACCATTAAATGTACCATTTGAATTAAGTGCAAAAATATTCTCATTATCAACGCAATTAATTAAAACAAGTGCAAACAAAGATTTGGCAATTGCAAGTATACAAATACAAGTAGCGTGGATATTAATAGGATCGTTAATGACACTAGGGCCTAATTTTGTTAAATTACATTTACCACAGTTGTTAATATTATGGAAAACAGCATTACCTAAATCAACTAATAGTAAAGAGTCGGTATCAAATCGAACTGAAAACGAATGGTCATTTATGTTTCATGTTAGAGAATGTGTTTTAGGAGCGATGTTAAGTTTTCTATTACATAATTCTAAATTAGTTACAATAGATATATCAAAAAGATTAGTAGCATTATTAGGTAATACATTAACATTTATTTCGTTAGTACCAAATTCATTTTCGAATAATCCTACACCAAATTCGTCCGTTACGTCAATAACACCACAATTACCATTTTCAACATCTTTAAAATTTTCGGATAGAGAAAATATGTTAAAAAGAAGAACATTTCAATGCTTTGTGGCCTTAAGACCGATTAGTGTATATGATAATCTAATTACACAATTGTTGAAATTAAGTGTGACGCAATTTGCGGATCCCGAAAAAAATGTGGGTAGCGCTATTACAGCAGCCATTGTAGCAGCAGTTTCAGGAAATTTTACCAGCGTATGGACAACAGGAGACGAATACGCATATGGAGTGACCAGTAGATTGCAGGGAATGAATATAGATATCGCTAATCTAATAGATGATGATGAAGAAAAAAGTGATAGTAGGAAAATAGGCGTGAGAGATTGGTTAAATAGAGATTTAGTAGAAAGCAGAGTAGAGAATCAATTAGAACAACCAATTATTGGAGCACCTGAACATGACTCATTAATGATTTATACCACTTATTGGTCATCATCATCATCAATTATCAATGACAACAACATTAATATCAATAATAATATTAACAATGCCAATAATAATAATAAAATACCAAAACCAGCACCGGCAGCAACGGCTTTAGTAGATTTTAGCATCGAATTATTTGGATTAATATTCCCAACACAAAGTGCTCAGGTACAAGAAATTATTTTAGATCAATTGACCAAGTCGATAAAGCATCCTAAATTAGAAAAAAGTCCAGGAAGAAAAATGGCGGTACAAGTTAATATGGTAGTTGGATTATTAGCGATATTTAAAAATGTAATGAACAAGAATAATATTATTAATAATGGAAGTAATAATGGTATCGCGGATAAAAGGATCGGAAATATTATAATGGATATGTTACAAGAATCAATCACGCATCCGGACCCATATTTAAGGAATGCGGCAAGTGAGACTTTAGGAAGACTATTGAGTACCGTTGGCGGTAATTTGGTAACCACGCAAATGCAATTGTTGGTAGATCAGGTGGTTAATAATAGAGAACCAGACACTCGAGCGGGTAGCGCATTAGCTCTTGGATGTATTTATAGTCACGTGGGCGGAATGGCGGCTGGTAGTCATTTGAAAACATTGGTTGGTATATTATTATCATTAAGTAGTGATCCTCATCCCGTTGTACATTTTTGGGCATTGTATGCGTTAGCACAAATAATCGAATCTGCCGGATTAATGTTTTCGCAATATGTCAGCAGCACTCTTGGTATCATTGCCAAATTATATATGTCAGATACTCATGAACCAGGTGGTGGAACTGTCGGAACTACAAACGTTGGATTAGGATTTTCTGCTTATCAACAATTTGGTAAAATTATATATGGATTAATTGGTACGTTAGGTCCTGAATTACAATCAAGCACCAAAATACGAAACTTATGTTTAAATTTAATGATCGAATTAAGAAATGATGAAGAAGAAATGGTGGTGGTGGAATCAATTAGATGTTTACAGCATTTCATTATGTTTGCCCAGCAATTTATTGATTTACCTAGATTGGTAGCCTTCTTGCAATTTCAATTAAGCAGTAAACATTTACCATTAAAAGAAGTTGCTGTTACATGTTTGTATCAATTGGTGCAAAAGAATGCTAAACATGTATTTGAAGTTTCCGTACCTGGTTTGGATAACCAATTATTTAGTTTATTGGATACTGATCCAACCATTGATGGCGTTAAAGATATTGTAAAAAGTTGGTTAAATCAAACGGCGATAGATAATCCTTCCATTTGGGTCGAGTTATGTAGAAAAGTAATGTCGAAAACTGGTAGTGTTGCAAGTGCTGGCGCTCCCATCGACCCTCCTTCTTTGGATTTATCTAGTAATGATGATTTAGATGGGATTAACAATGAAAATGATTTAAATGATGAAGATGGTGATGAAGAAGTCGAGAGTTTCGATTTTAGAGAAAGAGCTAACGCTAATAGGGAATTAGAAAAGAATACTAAATTAATTCAAGATTCTGTTCAAATTCCACCCAGGTGGCGTACTCAATTATTTGCGTTACAATGTTTACATCAAGTAGTTGAAGTTATTAGTAATTCTGGCGATAAAGATCATTTTGATCTATCTATTGCAAAGAAGAAGAGTGCAAACGGAAAAGATTATTTAGTATTAAGAGTACAAGAATTAATCAAAATGGCGTTTACTGCTAGTACCGCCGTTGTTGGTGAAATGAGATTAGAAGGATTGACCGTATTAAGAGATGTGATTGAGGTATATTAACTTTAAGAGAATTGTTTCTTGTTTAAAAGGAAATAATTTCAAAATTTCATTCATGATTATTATTTATTATTTATTATTATTATTATTAGAAATTTGCTGCAACACCTGATCCAGATTTTGTAGAAGCTGCTCTTTTGGAACAATATCAGGTAATGGAATCATACCTTTCTTTTCATGTAAAGTCATCATTTTTGTTCTAACGCGTGCTTGGATTTCATGTAATAGGCGCAAATAGGAGCGGCGCTTACTCCAGCGTTTACAGCTGAATCTTCACCAGAAATTTTGTCAGCTGCTGTAAAAGTATGTGCTGTATTTGTTGGTAGTGGTATCGTCAAAGAATTATATCGTATGGGTCGCATTTTAAAGTTATTAACTACCGCATTGGAAAATTGTAAAGGTTATCACAGTTTTTTTTATTTATTTATTTTTTTTTTTTTGTATTTCGTTATTTCTTTTGACTATATTAATGATTTATTTTTGTCTGATTTGGATTAGCTAATGCTAACGTTACTGCTGTTGGTGATATTAAAGATTTAAGCCCTCATGCTGCAATTATGGTTAAATTATCCGTATTAAATGCTTGGGCTGAATTACAAGTTTCTAGCATTAAACAATCTTATTTAATACAAGTATTAGAACCGTATCCTTTCAAAAAAAAACAAAATAAATAAATAAAAGTAAATTACTTAATTGTTAAACCTTAATTATATATAAACTTTTTATTATAGAAACTTGCCATTGTTATGTCCATTGTGGGTATTAGCATTAAAAGAGTATGCAAGGGTACAAATTGAACCTGACATAGCTGAAGCACAAATTAATATAATCGGTAGCAGAGGAAATGGGGGGAATGTTGGCGGTTCATTTCTTTCACCTACACAGACTGAAGTATTTGATTCAATGTATAGTGGATTAACAAGAGAAGTTATTCTTCCGGTATGTACTTTGAGTATTGTCTTTTAAAATATTTTAATGACATTAATTGTTTTTCATGTAATATTAGTATTATAATAGATCTTGGTTGACTATATTAGGAGCCGTTGCTAGTTTAGTGGATAGTGGCAATCCATTAATTATTAATGCATTAAATGGAAAAGACCTTTCATCAACTACAAGTGATGTAAAAGATGAAGAACAACAGCATGATGAATTTACAAATTTTGGTAATGACGTATCGTCATTTGACGATTTCACGGAATTTACTATCACCACCACCACCACTACTTCCACCGCAAATACAGCAAAATATTTTTTTATATTGTTTGGACTTTGTGTAGAAGCATTATCAAAGACATTTGGAGGTGGTAGAAGATCGAGCGGATTGATCGGTAGTGTTAATTCAAGTGGAGATAAATCTAATGTTACAAGTGACAACGATAAAGTTGTCAAAACTTGTATTAATGCTTTAAAAGCTTTCCTTAGACCTATTGTCGCTGGTAACATATTTTTAGAAAGAATAATATTTATTGAATTAATTAGCTTATTTGATAGGTTAGTTCTAACTGAAGGATTTGAAGTACAACATGATATTATACAAACTATCGCTAATATTATTAATGATTATGGAAGTACTTTTATCTGTGATGATTTATTAACTATGGAACATAAAAGAAGGTAATGCTATAGGAAGATTTTTTTTTTTTTAAAAAAAAAAAATATTTAGAAAAATTAATTTTAATGGTTTGATTTATCTTGCAGTACAACAATTAATGGGAATTTGGGGAACGATTCTACTATGAATAATGAAGAAGATAAATCACAAACCATATTATTTTACATGTTAAGATTACTTGTTAACATATTTTTTCAAAAAATTCCTTCGCTTTCTGCAAGACCCAATTCCCTAAGGATATTTAGACCCCCCCAAGGTAAGTCTTATATAAATGCCTTTTGTGGATTTTTATTTAATTTTTTTTTGATAAGGTGATTTAAATACGAGATTTTTATTAGGAAATGCTAGAGGTCAAACTTCTCAACAAATTAATACTGTATTAAAAGCATCATTAGAAGCTTTTACTTCACTTATTACTATTATACCGATTAAATATAAAAATGATTTAATCGCAATAGCATTTTATGTATTTATATGTAAGTATCACTTCCTAATGATAACAATAATAAAAAATATATATTGTATTCGTTTCACTAATTAAAACAATTAATTTTATAGCTTTAATTCAGGATCCAAAATTTCAACAAAATGATATGACACAAAATGTATTGTATAATATAAAACTATTATGTAATGGAGGAAATTTAGAGAGTTTGTTTAATGATGAAAAAGATTTGAAAAATTTTTCTAAAATTATCCATTCTTCCATTTGGTCTATTTTAACTAAAATGAATTCTGTATTAACGAGGTTAGTTTCAATAATAATAATTATAATATCGATAATTTTTAATCATTTGATTAATTAAATCAATTTTTTGTTTCTCATTTGGGTTGGATATATAGTGTGGATAAAGAATATAGTGAAGAAGAAGTATCAATAATAAAAAATTGTTTATTGGCTTTGGTATTATTATTTACTTGTAATCCTAAATCCTGTTTAAGGTCTAAAGGATTGCAAAATGAATTTGTTAAGATATTAAAAAAAGGATTTCAATCTAATAATACTACGGTAAGTGTACTTTAGTTCACGTGATTTTTCTTTCGAGGCAAATGAATAATATTAATTCAAATCTTTATCTTCGTAATATAGATTGCTGTAACTTCATTACAATGTATTCGTACTCTTATCTTACTTTCAACCAAATCGGAAAGCGACACGATTACAGTAATGGCTTCAACGGAGATCAGTTATAATTGTATTAAGGCGTTAATACCACAATTAGTAATGTTTTTACAAAATATTAAAGACTCAAGGTTGGAACCAAGCGATGATAAACTTGATAAACTTGATATTGTTGAAGAAGTTATTAAAACCTTACTTATGGTAAACACTGTAGCCAACGAATCTCACAGTGAGTATTAGTGTCATTATATACATTTCATTTTTATTTTGTTAAATGAGATTCAACTAATCTGAAATACATCATGTCTATTATTTCGATGTAGAATCGCTTGTTATTGCAGTTACTTTACCAACATTAATTAATCTTTTAGAAGATGCACCATTAGAATCATTTAATCCACTTCCAAAATTACATTTGATTTCAGTTAAACATGTTCTTTCATTGGCTGCTACTAATCCATTAAATTTTAAAGAAGCGTTAGCCACTTTAACACCTCAGCTTAAATCTAAATTAGAAAATGCTATAAGGTTTAATGTATTACAAGAGCAACAACGGTTACAAAAAGAAAGAGAAAGGAAGGCCAATGAGCAATTAGAATTTAGCAAAGGACCTAGTATTAGTTTAAAAAATGACTTTTCCGGGTTTGCTTAATTTAGAAAAAAGTATTTAAATTAAATGATAGAATTAGAATTAGAATGTATTAAACATCTAATTTAATAAAATATTGACTTTTAAAAGATTTAAAAATACGTGCCGAATAATATAAATATCTTCATATCATTAACCACTTTGTTCCCCAAAAAGGTACAAAAATTACTTTGTAAAGAAATAATCGGAATTGAATAATTACATGACCGGCAAAAAATTCAAAATATGTACCGTTTCAACTACTACTACTACTAAAAGTTCGTCCCCTCTTGTTCTCTTGTTTTAAGTTTAAAATTTTTTAATTGGTTAAAAACGGAACTTTGACCGATATAGTTACAGCCCTCCCACATGTAAATACGCACAGAGGAAATGATTAGCATTTCTTTGACGTAGTACGCGACAACGTCTCTTATTGGCGGTCCACAATAAGATTGTCCTTGATTATGATAACTGATTTTGTGGTTATCAACATTCTTTGTAATACAAGAGATAATATAGCAGTGTGATGAGTGGACCTTCCACGGCTAAGTTTACCGAAATAGATTAGATAAGGAGGTTTACCATTACTCAATATCCTTTTAACTTTTTTTGTTTCTTTAAATCGATGTCTGAAGAAAGTATAAATCTTTAATGATTCATTTTTGATCGACAATAAATTCTCACAAATAGCCATGTTTTTTACTGTTTATAGAACAATCCGATCGGCAATTAATATTAAAATTTTTTTGATTGTCAACCTTCCATAATTGGATAGATCTATGGCACAAAGCAAATAATAATTTAAACTATAAATATCTTGAGATCCTGAACCGTTCTGCTTAATATTGAAAAAATTTTTTTATTTTATTTTATTTATCGGAATTCTTTTGAGTTTGTAGGGAGTTAAATAGAGGAAAATGACCGAAATTTCTCAAAATGATGGTATGTATGATTCAATTTCTGAAAGTTATTATAAAGATCAATAATCATCGTCATCCTTATACATCCTTTGACTTGAAAATTTTTTTTTTTTTTTTTTTTAGTCAATCAAATAAAACAACTTGAAGATCTCGTGAAACAACTCGCTTCAAACGGTAATTTAAAATGATCAAAAATTGTCTTTTTAAGCCATCTAAACCGATCATCATCTCTTTCTTAATAGTGTCGAATTTATTGTTATATCTTCCAAATTTAATATCTGGTCTTGAATCATGTAAACATATTTTAATTGATGATTATTCAACGTTTGATGAACAAACTAAAGCTTATGCCTGGGCACAGGTTGTAAAAATCGTTGAATTATTGGCAAATGCTGCAAAAATTGGTAAATGATTTATTTTTGTTTAAATATTTTCTAGTTTTTTATTAAGAATTAATTCTAATTATAAAAAAAAAAGATAAATTGCGTGATCCTCTCGGTTTATCGGGAGCTTTCGAGTTAATTGTTACATTTATGAACGTCAACGCCAATGTAAATTATCCTAATGTTGATTATCAATGTCTTCGCGCACTTGCAAATTTCTGTATAACTCATGGTGAGATCAAATTCTTTATTCTGATGTTATCACAAACACTAATTTTACTGAGATCGATTTATTATAATTAGATAGAAATCGGCAACAATTTATAGATACCGGTGGTATTAATGTAGCGCTTAACTGTTTAAAACAACAAAAAGATTTAGAAACGATTCGCGCTTCTAGTGCGACTCTATTAAACGCTGGACTCAATTATGGTGTGTTGTCATTTTTTAACTTTATATGTTAATTCCCTCCTTTAATAATGTTATAAATCAATCAAACATCATGTCTTTTTATTATAGATAATGTCAATGTTGGAATAGTAGATAAGGATGGTTTAAATACTTTGGCCGAAATCCTTGATCCTGAGGGTGTATTAAAAAAATACGAGAATGATATTGAAGTCGCAAGAACGTGTGTATATTTTGCCACTAGAGTTATCATAAACCTCATCGGCACAGGTCCGCAAATGATTTCATTAATTATATGTTGATTTTTGTTTATTTATGACCAACTTTCATAATTGACTTTTGTTCTTATTCAGCTGAAGGAAAGAAGGAAATTGGAAATACAAAGGTGATCACCTCTTTAGTTCACCTTTTAAAGTATGCATCTAGGGAAGGTGCTGTAGACGACGATGTTGATATGTTAGAGAATGTTGTGGAAATTTTAGAAACTGTTTCTTTAGAAAGTGGTGTGTATAATTAAAAAAAAAAAATTTTTTTATTATTATTTGTTCTGTTTTGTTATTAATCGTTACGATCTCATTGTAGATGATGTGCAACAAATTCTTGTACGAAATAATTTATTCCCTATTTTATTGGATTTCTTGGAATTCTCAAATCCCCCACTCAATTGTGAACAACGTATAATTAAGAGTTATGGTGAATGTAAAGCTGCCGTATTGAAAGTTATTGTTTCTGCAACAATGAGTGGTAAATGCAAAATATTATGAAAAATTATATATATTTTTTTAGATTATATAACCTTTTTTTAAAAAAAAATTCCTGCAGACAGCAATATGGATCCATTGTTTAATGATGCCACTTTATTGAATCGATTCCTTCATTGGTTGAATTTGAGCACAGATCGCGATGATTTACAAATGTGTTCTGCATTATCTTTGGGAAATCTCGCAAGAACTGGTAAATACGTAAATATTTCAAGTATTACAAAATTTCGAAAATATTATTTTAAAAGCTTTCTGTTTGTTTTATGTTAAAGATAAACATTGTATACAATTGGTTCATGAATTCAAGATTGGTGAACCACTTGCGGACGTTCTAAAAACTTCAAGTAACATTAAAGTACAGCATGCTATTATAAGTGTGCTCAAGAATATTTCACTGCCAGGTATTTGCTGCTGCCAAATTTGTTTTTATTTTTTTTATTTGTAAGTGAATATAACTCAAAATGGCATCAATATTAATTTCTTTACATTAGTTGAAAATAAGGCAATAATCGGATCCTTGGGAATTATTGGAATGTCTTCGCCCCTATTAGAGAAAGACACCGTTCAACCTGTTCAGTTAGGGGTTATTGGAATTCTAAAGCATTTATCATCTCATAATCGTAAGTCGTACATTCCGATTAAATAAATCGGGGATAGTTTAACATAATATAACATTTAAAAAAAATATTATCATCATTTCTAGTTTCAAATTCGGTAAAGATTATTATGGGAGAAAATCCAGCTGATACAGAGACACCAACTCCTTTAAATCGATTATTGTCTATAATTAAAAGATCGGATGAAATACCCGTTCGAAGTGAGGGAACACGCGTCCTTGTTAATCTTGTAAAAAAACTTTGGAGCGAACATCCATACAAAGAACAAGGTAGAAAATGTTTATGGGGAGGAGAGGGGAGTGATAAAAATAAGAGTATTTTATTCATATGAAACTTTTTCATTTTTATAGAAGGAATTTCAATGAAATTGTTGAGACAAAAATTGAATAAAGTGGAAATAATTGAGCCACTTGTTAATATGGTTATAGAATCCAAATATCCTATACTTCAAAATGAGGGTATAATTGCCTTGACTTTATTATCAATGGATGATTCGGCCAAAGGTATGACTTTTTTTTTTTATAAATTCTTTTTTTAATTTATAAAACGTTTATTTACTTGATTTTTTTGAATTGTAGAAATCAATCCTTCTTTAGATTTCTTGACTTCAGAAAAAGTTGGTGCTAGCGTTGTTGAAGAATCATCAAATACAGAAGTAGTAGCAGCAACAGCAGCAACGGAAGATGCTGGAAAAGCACCAGCACCAGCACCTGCACCATCAACGTCAACACAAACTTTATTAAATACTATAATTGATATTATATTAAATGAAAAGGATAAATATCCTGATGAGATAAGGAGTAATGGTTGTATGTTCTTAGAGAAAGCTTCAAAGGCTGCTTGCGGTCCTCGTAAGTAAATCGAATTATAAATAGTATTTAATTAAGCTTTACATGATATTGATTTAACAATTCATCTTTATTGTTTTAGAGAAACGTTATTTGCGTGAAAAGGTACCACCTGTAATAAAACCTTTATTTACAAACGAACATAAACCGATAAGTGATAGATTAAAATCTGATATCGATAAAGTATTGAAAAATTTGGATTAATTTAACTTTTATAATTGAATCATAAAACTAATTATTATTTTGTTTATTAATATGTTTCATTTAAAATAATAAAAAAAAAAAAAAAATCATAATAAGTAATAAAAAGTAACACGTTTTGACAATTTAAGAATTTATGATCGTCCATTTATATGTTTAATCACCAACGAGCCTTTTCAAATTAACTTTTTGACTTCGTCAAAATTTAGCCGTTTGAGTAGACTTCATTCATTCATCTCGAATGGAGTCGCGGGGAACCAGTTCTGGTGTCACGACTGAAAGGAGTTCTATACACTCCCCGGTCAAAAGTATTGGACCACTTTAAAATTATCGCAAGTTTAAATTTAATAGCCAACTTTAATTATAAAAAATATTAATAAGTAATTTTATATAAAAATTTTTTTATTTTATTCAATTTTTTATAAAAATAATTAGTACTTAGTTGGATAACCATTGCTATCTATTACAGCTTAAACCCTTCTCAACACACTTTATACTAAATTTTCTAAAATGTCTGTTTCAATTTCATTCCATTTTTCCCTTAAAACAACCATTAATTCTCCAAGAATTTTTGAATATAGAGTATGTTTACAAACCTTTCTATTCAAAACATTCTATAGATATTCAATTGTAATTAAGTCAGGTGGTTATGCAGACCATAAAATATTTGAGATTGAATTACCATATTTTCTATCTAATGCTTAATTGCTTTGCCTAATAAACTGATGCATTTAATCTTAAAAAATATATTCTAACTCAGTTCCCAACTCATCTCATCAGAAAAAGCAAAAGATTATTTTTTAAATCTCAATATATACAAAAAAACCTACAATTTATCAGAAACTTGAATTAAAATTCCAATATATTTTTTATAAAATACCTCTATATAATTATATCTTATTTTCCTGATTTTACAGTAGGAATTAAATAATTTATATCATAATTTTTATGAGAATGATATCAAATATAATGATAAACATCATTTTAAAACAATAAAAATGAGATAGAATAGACAAGAATATCTATAATATTTTGTTTGCTATAGATACCTTTCTAAAGGTTAATTTTTTCACCTCAATAAGTTCTTAGATTTTTAGCATTAAAAATATATATATATAAACTTTTTGCAATAGAAAGGGAGGAAATTACCAAAAAAATTTTTTTTTGCTTTATAAGCTTAATATTATTTTTTTAATAAAATAAGTTCAGATTTAACATTAACTCAAAAAAAATTTTTTTGGTAGTTTCCTTCCTTTCTATTACAAAGAGCCTATATATTCAAATGTTAAAGCTTATAATTATGCAGAAAAAAAATTTGATTCATTTTTATGCATTTTATCAAAAGTTATAATCAATAGAATTATATCAATTTAAGTATTAAAAATCACGTGATCCAATACTTTGACTGGGAAGTATATCTTATATAATTAGCATTATGATGATAAGAAGGAAAAGGCTGATAATCAGCAGCTAAAATGATTGATGCTCTAGATAAAGCGATGTTTGTAGCTGCATTTGTGTCCCTTTCTCGTATTATACAGAGGGCCGCCAAAAGTCTCCGAACACTTTTAGCTCAATAAAACATTTAAAATTTTAAAATTTAATTAAAAAATTTATTAAATATTTATTAAAAATGACATATAAATAAATTTTGTACTAATTAATTAGTACTTGGTTGGGCCTCCATTTGCTTCAATTATAGCCCGAATTCATTGTGGCATACTATCGACTAAATTTTCGATAGTATGTATGGAAATTTCTTTCTATGACTTCTTAATATGCCGCTCTAGTTCAGCAATGTAAGAAGGCATTTTTTTCCTTTCTCAGATGCTTTTCTTGATATCTGTTCACATATTTTTGATCGGGTTGAAGTCTGGACTTTGAGCAGGTCATAAAAGAATGTGCAGGTCATTTTCTGCATGAAAATTCTTCGCCTGCTTCGATTTGTGGGGTCGAACATTATCCTTCTGAAAACCATCACCATTTGGAAATGCATTTTAAAGTACGATTCATATAAACAAGATTCGAAACGTCATATGACCGCAGTATTTCTAAGTCACATGAAATTGCCGATATTGAATCTCATCTAAAAAGTGATATTCAGAGACTTTTGGCAACTCTCTGTATATTTGATCAGATATTGGGGATAAATACATTCTATTACACTATGCAGGCAAACAGTCTGCTCTTTTCTACTCTGAAAATGTAAGGCTCTAGACACCTTCTTCACAAAATTCTAAGGTTGGCAAGATATCTACTATTCTTAAACATTTTACCTATAAAATATAAAACGTAAGAATAGTTAATTAATCGCTTAATAATAAAAATTTTTAAAGTTATTTGTATATTGATATACCTGTTTAGCCATCTCCTTATTATTTGATACTCTTTTTCATTTTTCCTTATCTAGTAAAATACTATATAACGGAGGTCATAATACTCTGGATATAATACAAATTTTAAGAAGTTGAAGGTTATACCTAAGGTATATTATATAGAAAGATACAGTAGAGATATTATACATAAAAGAAGTATAAGATTTATAAAGTATCCAGAATATTTGCCATATATAATACTTAGATATATTTATATTTCAAAAAATAAATTACCCTTTTGGGAAAAAAAATTCATAAAAATCATATTTATCTGTTTATTTTCCTATTTTTATGTAATAAATCCTTATAAATGATAAATGCATTTTCATTTCTTTATTTTTATTTGTAATGCAAATTTATTTTAAAGTAAAAATAGTTATTATTGGAAATAAAAAAAATCAAAAAGCAAGTAATCATTTATCACAAAAGAAAAGGCGACAATGGAATGTAAAAGAAAAATTAATAGTAATATATTTTTTGAAAAATAATGAAGAAAGTAAACATGAAATTGCTAAATATTTTAATATTCAACTAAAATAAGTACGTAAATGAAATAATCATAAAGCAAAATTATTGATATGTGTATCTCATATTTTTAAGCTTCATCCAAGTAAATCTGCTAAATATATAAATATAGAAGATAAAAAATATACATGGATTTGTGAAAGAAGAACAAATCAAAATCCTGTTAACCAAAAAATAATTACTAATAAAGCAATCATACTATCTAAAAATCAGAATTTTTTGATAAATAATCTGAAAATCACTTCATTTAAATTTTCAAATAAATAGTTAAGTAGATTTTTAAGAAGATATAATCTTAGTAAATATCATAGAATAATAGTAGCATAACAATTACTACAAGACTTACTTGAAAAACAAAATATTTTTTTTGAGTTATATTTTATATAGAAGGATTCAGTATGACTATCCATTAAAATACATAGGTAATATAAATGAGACACCTTTATAATTTGACTTATCAAATAATTTTACTATAGTACAAAAACAGTTAGTATTTATATTACAGGTCACGAGCATTAATCTTTATAGTTGTATTTACATGTATGGTTAATGGTAGCAAACTTTTAGCAATTTGCATTTTTAAGTTGAAAAATTTGCTAAAAGAAAAATTTTCTCATAGTATTCATATACAAGCAAAAGAAAAAGGTGGATGAATGAAAAAGAAATGTTATAGTGAATTGAAACTGTATAGATATCAAGAAATTCTTATAGTAATCCACATTTCTTATTGATAATAGATTCTTTTCGTGATCATATTGTAAGTTCAGTTAAAAATTGATTAGTAAAAAAAATACAAATATTGCTATAATTTCAAGTAGTTACATATTAAAATTGCAACTATTAATATTACAATTAATAAAAGCTTTAAACTAAGTAAATTATGTGTATAAATTTTTATTATCAATAATTTAAATTATTTATTATAAATTTTTAATTTTTTATTAATATTTATTTATATTTAAAGATTAAAGAACGATATAATAATTGGATGTCATCTACTATTCATGTTCTTACTTCAGCTAGAAGGATTAAAAATCCTTTCTATTTAACAGTTATAACATGAGTTAAGGAATTATAGGGCAAAATTGATGAAAATCTTATTAGAAAGTCTTTTAAATGTTGTAAAATTTTGATATAGCGAACTCTTGATATAATGAATTTTTGAATAAATATAATAAAAATACTCTTGTTATAGCAAATTGGCTAATCAAATCTCTTAAAATCTTCACTATAGCCTTATAGAGAAGTTGAGGTCTAGGATATAAAGTTTATTATAACAAAAGTTGACTATAATAAGATTTCATTATATAGAGGTTTGTTATATTCAGAGTCAATTGTAATCGTCAAAATCTGTAATTTACAAATATATGACATTTTATGAGTTCAATAGCTTCAATAAGAGCTGTACCTTTCTGAACTATTTCTGCTACTCATCTTTAAGAAGATTTGTTTTGCAAATTATTTTATTTGTTTAAGAATCTGGTTTTCAATTATTTACTTTATTCTAGAGTATCCAATTCTTAATTTTCCTAATTTCTAAGTTTCTCATAATTCTGTTTTTATTATTTCAGCATCATCATCTTTTTAATTTCTTATCATTAATCATTCTTCATTGTTGAACCCTTTATTCAATTGTTTTCTAGTTATCAGTTAAATTCAAATTTTCAGTAATCTTTTCTTCTTCATATTCATAATTCTTCTTCATCAACAGTATCGAATATTTCTTCAAATATTTTATTATTATTTAGTAATTCCATTTCTTTTTCTTATTCCATTTATCAGTTTTCCTATATTTTGAATTTTTATTATTTCTTTCTATTGATCTTTTTTGTTATCTGACCTTCTGTTTAATTATTTTTTTATAATCTGTAAAATTCATAAATCATTAATTCTTTTATTTCCCTTTATTCAATAAGAGTTTCCTTTGTTTTCAGTTTATCAATAAGTTTCTATTTCATATTATAATGGGATGGTTGATTTTAACATATTAAAAAAGTTTTCAATGTTAATTTATGATATTAACTTTAATATATCAAAAAGGTTTTTAATGCTATACTCATGATGTAAGTATATTATTAAAAGATATTTTCTATTTATTTTATAATTTTCAAATTTTACTATTTATAATTTAATAAATTTACTAAGAATTAGAGCAAACCTATTATTCTTTTCTAAGCACTAAATTATGCATAATATTTTTTATTAATTCATTACTAAGGTATATAGGGTATATGTCGATTTTTTTTTTTTTTTTTTTTTAAGATATGATAAATTCGTAAAACCATTATTGAGAGATAATAAATTATACAAAATAAAATATAAAATGTAAAGTAGATCATATAAAATTACATTTCAAAGTGATTACAATATCTTAGACTAATTAATCTATGACTAATTAGAATAAGACCCTATGAAGCACTCCAAAATCAATCTTAACCTAAGTAAAAAATATCATTTTTCAGAATTAACAAACAAAATAAAACAAAAGACAAAACAAATTTTATACTATATTGAAAAGAAATTATTTATATCTAAGATGGTTCTATAAAAGAAAAGGTAATGGTTATTTAATTGACTATTTAACAGAAATAGAGAATGTGAAGAGATCAAAGATCTTTTCACTTTTGTGAGAATAGTAATTATAGGATAGCTGCAATGGTATTGGTGATGAACTCTTCTAACTAATCAGTGATAATGATTGTAAAAGACTATAAAAATCTTGAGGAAGGTGTTTAAGTTGATTAAGTAAATTTTGTTCAGCTAAATTATATTTTCCATCAGAATCTGGAGGGAGAATAGTGTCTACTATTTCAACAATATAAGAAAAACCTTTATTGACGTATGTTTTAAAATATTTAAACATTTCTTTTATAAGATGTTACATCATATGTAATGTATTAAAAATAAGAGTTCTATCTTTTATAACAAGAGAAGGTTCTAGAACAGGAGTTTCAGTTAATAATGGAAGTTCAAATTCTAATTCATCATCAAAATCTAAGAAAAAATCTTTATTAATAACTAAATTGTCAATTTTAACTTTATGATATCCTAGATTATGCCATTTTTTAATTTGAGTATAAGATCTTCTAAAGTGATGTAGACTTAAACAAATTGAGCAAGTTTTTTGATTAGGTAAAAGGATGAATAGTTTTTGACCATTGAGAGCGATATTCTGTTTTATAAAATGATTGAGATCATCACGTGATTCAAAACATACAAATTCGTGATTTATTTTGATTTCTTAAATTTACTGATCGGAATATGCCAATATTTTGCTTTAAATGATTGGAGTATAAGTTCAATATCTCGATCAATTGAGCCAATTAAAAGATTTGAAAATTTGTGATAAAAGAGTAACATTTAATCAGTTCTTTATTAGGAATAATATAAGATATTATTTATATATGATTATCAAGAAAGTGAAAACTGCATATGGAATCTAAGTTTGAGAGCTGTTTTTATTTATCATATAAGTAAACAAATGCATTATAATAAGGAGGTTTTTGTTTAATTACTATTTGTTAAACAATACCATATCTTGATACTATTATTCTGATCATATATTCTGAAGTTCTTGATAAAACATTAATAAAATGATAAGCCCTTTGTATTATTTGTGATGAGATAACTAATTTTAATATATGTGATATAGGGCTGTATTATTGTAAATCTTTCAATTTAGTATTGTTTGACAGAAGGTTGTATTAATATAAATTTCCTGATTTAGCATTGATTGATAAAGAGCTTTACTGTTGTGAATTACCAAATTGAGTAAAATTCAATGGGGCTAATAATCTGTGATACAGGTAAGGTAAAATAAAATTTTGTTTACCATAATTTCCTTTTTGAGCATTATCCAAGAAGGAAGATGTGAATGGAAGGAAAGATGAAACTGAGAAGGAGGAAGAAGCAGAGGCAGTATTTATTGAAATATTATTGTTATCTTTACTTTTGCCTTTATTTATCCTTTGAGGTTTGAGGGAAAGATTAGGTCTTTATTCATTTTTAATATTAAAAGAAAATAACTGTGATGTAGGTGAAGAAGAAGAAAACTGTGTTTTTAAAGCAGGATTATTTTGTGTATATTCTATTTCATTTTATATATTAATTTGTCTAACCAAATTATATACAGATTCTTCAAAATTTATTCCCTCATCATAAGTATTTGTAAGAGGAGTAGAAGGAGAAGCAGTATCAGAAAACTCATAAAAACTGACAGTAATACTGTTGTTATTGTTAGTTATTAAGGAAGACCCTTCAGATTATTCATGTGAAAAGTGCTTTTTAATAAATTTTTTCATTTGTTGATCCTTATTTTTTTGTTTTTTTTTTGCACTGTTTTTGTTATTTTTGTCTATCATGAAAATAAAAAATTTGAGGTAGAGTTTTTTATCTATATCAATTTTTTTTCATGATTTTTTTTTTTAAATTACAGTATCTGATACTAGGAAACTATTAAAGGGTAATACTATTGAGATATTAAATCTTGACTCATCCTAGAGATTTTTAAAGTCGTAACTTAAACTCAAAGATCTAATCAGAATCTATTTGTAAATACTAGTTTGAAGATTGCCACTTAGGTCAACATCTCCAAGAGCTAACTTTCAGAATCCTTAGACCTTAGAATCACTGTCAAATTTAGATAGAGGGATCACTTCAGCCACAGGTATTTTTATCAGATTTTCTCTGTGCTTACCAACACTATATCTGGATCACTATTACCTTTTCCTAGTATCAGAGTATTTTTACACATGATTGGAAAGGCTTAGATGTTATCATCATTTATAGAATCTCAGAAAGGTAGGTTGCTGTTGTATCTATATTGTCAAATTCACCTAGAAATTAAACCAGCCTCTACCCCTAGTGATAGCTCGATTGAATGATACTGCAGTAGTGTAATGCAGTCTATTATCATTATAGTCACATATAAGAGGTACCCCATCTATTAATTACTGGTTAACTACTTCTTTACTTGTGTAAGGGCTCTTAAATTTGAAGACGTGAGATAGTACCCATTACAGGCCTATCAGCGAAAGCTAAGTTTCTGTCAATCCCTAACTTTATTTGCATTTACTTGTTCTTCAAACTCAGTATTTAAGCAAGATTAATACTGATCAGTAGATCGATTAACCAGTTTCTAATGCATATTAATATATGCACCCACGTATTTAGTTACATATGAAATTCTTATGAAAAATCATCTAGTTTTATGCCTCAGCTGAGATCTAAACCTGTGCTATCACAATATAACCTACAATAGAAGCTCAATTATTACCAACTAAACTAGAGACACTGATCCCTTCGATCTTTTTTCATGAAAAATTCTATTCTATTTATATAAAAATTAATATAAATCATTTCTATAAATCTTAATCCTGTTCCTATAAATTCTAATCCTATTTTTGTAATTTCTAATTTCATTTCCTAATCCTATTCCTATAATTCCTAATCTTATTTTCTAATCCTATTCCTATAATTTCTAATCTTATTTTCTAATCTTATTTCTATAATTCTATTCTTATAATTCTCAATCTCGTTCTTATAAAACATTTCTATGATTTTTCTTAAATTTCTTTTATTCAGTAATTGATTTATCCTTTTTCCTTTAGTAGGTAATTTATCCTTTATCCTTCAATAAGTAATTTAATCGTGTTCTGTATTTTAGTTTTTTGGTTAAATATTTATCTGTTAATTTTTTATTTAGCCAAATATTTTTTTAATTTTTCTTGTAATATCATGTAATATTAGTTTCACAAATTTTTAATTCTACAATGTATCAAGAGGAATTGATCTTATTATTTATAAAATAATTTTTAGTAAAGTATATAGTCAACTCTTATTATCATGAACTTTATGTCTTAGACCTCAACTTCGCTATAAGGTTATAATAAAGATTTTAAGAGATTTAAATGACCAATTCACTATAATAAGAGTATTTTTATTATATTTTTTCAAAAAATTTATTATATCAAAAGTTTGTTATATCAAGAATTGATTGTATAAGTAAGATTTATTTAAATTTAAAAAACATATTAATAGATATAATGCACTTTCTCTTTTTAGATCTATTCAATATTTTGATCTAAAATATATATAAGTATAGAGTAATTAACATGATTTGAATAATTATAGAGAAATTAATGAATTTTTATCACTAGAAAATAATTTAATTAATGAATGGAAAGTATATTATATACTGAAAGAATCTTTTAAAGAAGATTTTAATTTAAACAATTATTGAATCAAAAAAATAACACATTACTAATTTTAACTAAAATAGTATTAATATATACAGTATTTAGTTATCTATTTCAGGTGTAAATGTAAAGCAAAGTTTTTTAGCTTATAAGAATATTCTTAATAATCGTAAACAAAACTACTATTAAAATATTAAACTTTTTATATTATAATTCAAATAAATAAAAATGAATTCAATATTTAATATAAACTTATTAGTAAATATATTTTTTTGTCTTGCTATAATATAGCAAATTATTAAAGTTTTTTATCTCTTTTTATTATATATAGATTATATACTCAATATTATTGTATTCACCATTATATCAAAATATCTTATTAAACATAAATTCACTTTCTTAATCATAAGTTTAAATACTATTAAATTTAATATTAAATATGTATATTCCTTTTATTATTTTTATATAAAATATGATATATGATGCGGCGCATCTATATTCATCAAAGATTTAGATGTAACTGCAGATCATATCTTATCTTTTAGTTTGTGTAAATATTAAAATTAATATCGATAGAATAATAGATTAGGTTCTTCTCTTTTAATCTATCAGCTTTAATTTTAGATTGCATAATTTTTGATAAAGTTATTAAGGTTTAAATCATGTAAAAAAAAATGATTTTATTAATAAAAAATCAAAAATTCAGAAAAGTCAAAATGATGAATTCCACATGATTTATGATGTAATTCAATTTTCATAAGTTAGATAAATATATTACAAAGTTTTTTCTCATAGTTATAGATGCCTACCGAAACCTCCTTAAAATAATTTTGTCATACCCTTTTCTATGTTTTTAATATAGTTTCGACAGTTTTGGCTTTTGTCGTATCGAAAGGGTTTCGTCGTATCCCTTATATGATTTTAATGTAGTTTCGTCTAAGTTTCGACTGTTATTAAGGGATTTCGTCCCTCATCATTACTCATAGTTTATCAAGTATGCCACGAGTTAAGAAATGACAAAGGCTTTACAAACAACAGTCTCGAACATCAGATGGTAAATTTGGACTGAAAAAAAGAATAAACAGCTTCTATCACAAAATAAATTGATAAATACTAAAGAAACTGATAATAACATTTATGGAGAATTTAATGATGCAAGTGAATGGGAAGATGATGATAACAGCAAATGGAAGGATGAAATTGATTTTGAAAAAGAAAAGGACATCTAATTGAAACTTTTGAAAAAAGGATTAGGTAAATTAAATAATTATCATTTTACAGTAATTATTTTTTTTTATTAATCATTTATATATATTTTAGAGTAGGATGCGGATAATGAATTTGAGAAAAAAAAACAGGACCCATATAAGACTGGTAAGACACTAAAATCAACATATTATAATAAGTAGAGTCCAAGTGGCTCATTTACAAAATCGGCAATTGGTACATCAAAGATCACAAGGTTTTTTTTCACTCAATCTAACGTTATCGGTATAATTACATATTTAGATCAAAATACTGAAACTGAAAGTGAACAGAGCAAATCAGATGAAGAGGACTTATATGAAATTAATAAAATTAATGCAAAAATAAAGGCTTTGAAAGAAGAATTAGAAGGTCACCATAATAAAATGAAGGTTAATGAATATAATAAGAAAAAAGCGATTTTTGAGTATTTAAAATTATTGGATAAAAATGGTGTCAGAAAAGTAAAAGTAAGTTTAAATGCTGCACAAATAGTTTTCATTGATGGTGGAATTTGGAAAACTCGACAAATACGATATTGGGCTAATTATTGGCTTTTTCATAATGCATTTCCTACATTATTTCAAGGAAAGCATCAAAAATCTATTCGATTAATAGATAATAAGGATGTTGCTAAAAAGTGTCATGTTTGAATTCGAGATCAAAATTATAAAGTCACACTTATAAAATTTAAGAAGTTTATAGAACAAAACTTATTAGTTCAGTTGGGAATGAATAAGAAAAAAACTATTAATATTTCAACTGCAGTTCGTTGGCTTCATATTCTTGGATATACAAAGCAGAAATAAAAGCAAGGTATATATTATGATAGATATAAACGTGCAGATATAGTTCAATATAGAAATAAATTTTTAAAGCAGATCTTTGAGTATGAAAAGTTTATGTCATGTTATGAGGGTGAAAATATAGATCAGATCTTATCTGATTTAGCAGAAGATGAAAAAAAACACATCTTAGTGATACATGATGAATATATTTTTTATTCAAATGATGGATAACGTAGTGTTTAGGCTAAAAATGGTAAATTACCTTTATGAAAAAAAGGTAATGGTAAATCAAACGTGAGAATATTTAGAATCAGAAAAGAATTGTGAAGGTTATTGGACTGCAAAGAATGTGCTTAACCAAATAAAAAATAAAGCAATTCCTATATTTAAAATTCTCTATCCAAATTGTATTGGTATTTTTGCTTTTGATAACAGTTCAAATCATGTAATATTTGCAAAAGATTCACTAGTTACAAAATGAATGAATTTAAACCCTGGTGGTTTACAACCAAAAATGCGTAATATATACTAGGTCCTAATAATTAATTACAATCAATCGTATTTTCTGATGATCATCCAAATAAAAAGCTTCAAGGTCAGCCTAAAGGTTTGAAACAAATATTACAAGAACGAGGAAAATGGCCTAATAGTGGATTATTATTAGAATGTAAGGAATATAAAAAAAAATTATAATGAAAATTAGATTAATTGTTATGCACGTCGATTAATGTCATTAGAACTAGATTTTCTTAATCAAAAAGGCGCAATTGCTAAAACTATTGAAAGAGCTGGTCACAAATGTATTTTCTATCCAAAGTTTCATTGCGAACTTAATTTTATCGAATGTTATTGAAGGGCTGCAAAGAGACATGCAAGAGAAAATTGTAACTATTTATGAATAGGATTGAAACAAATTGTGCCTCAAAGTCTTGAGTCAGTTTTATTAGTTACAATTAGAAAGTTCGTAAGAAAAGCTTGGCGATATATGGATTTATATCAAAAGGGAATTAGTGAAAAATTAGCTGAATATGCAGTAAAACTAATGATGAGGGACGAAACCCTTAATAACAGTCGAAACTTAGACGAAACTATATTAAAATCATAATAAGGGATACGA